>MJUU01058086.1:11503-23048 GCA_002080025.1 Modiolus philippinarum
TTTCAAATTCAAAAGTTCATGTCATTTTACTAGGACAATATGGCGCCGACAAACGAGGTTTCAGACTTTAAGTCAGAGGAAAGGATATTTGTAATTTATTTAGGATTACCAGATTTGGAAATATGGTAGCGTTACATTGACATATGAGTTGTTTCTGATGAAAGGTTTTAGAAACAGCTAAAAAGACGGTTGGTTACTTGTAAAAATATGGTTATCCATCACTTGTGCATTCGGTCTCGGGGATGGCAACACGATTCACGATTTATGTGTAATAGATTTTTTTGTATTCCATAGGACATTCAAAGGCACCGCCAAATCAAATGGATCATTGTACGGATATTTACATATTATTATCATTTTATTTGAACAACTTTATATTCTAGAGTTTCAAGGCTAAACGTCAGGGAAATGTTCGTAGGTTAATTTATAATTTAAATATGCATGACTCTGAACATTTGTCGGATGCCGATTTGCATCGTGGACACAATTGAGAAGGTCCTCATGGGGGCCATAGGAATCAAATAATCATTAAATTTTTGCCTTGGTAATCAAATAATCATAAAAGTTTTACTTTGGTAATCAATACATTTTTGGCTTAGTAATCAAAAAGTATATAAAACGCAAGCTAATAATCAAATAATCATTAAATAAATGCCCTGATAATCAGGTAGTCAAAAAACCCATGAGGGCCTCAATTGAGGATGTTAACAAAACTTTCTGGTAAGCTTTTTAATGGTAACGGATAACGTAGTATGGGTGTTGTCGTCTGCACGATGCTCATCGGAATCTGCCTCTTAAATATCACTGTCTCATTTATGTAACAAGACACTTTTCACTTTCTTCGTCGTTGTGTGAGAATTTGTTGCTCGCTTTCAATGATGTGTCGCCACAGGTCGAACGTTTACAATCAAACACAGAAGTATGCTGAAGTGATGTGTATTGCCTCCATTTTATTTCATAAATAGTGCGTAGGAATCGCGACTATTTCAGGAATGTCAACCCTGAAATCTATACCTTGAAAATTAAAGTATTAAGGGACCGACCATTTAACCTGAAAAGGGGGGGGGGGGGGNTTTGCACATGTATCAACAAAATATTTTTTTTCAAAATTAACATTATTTTTTTAGGCAGAAAGCCTCCTTCAGAAATTTTTTTTTTTTCATCATTTTGGCAGCCAAAATATTTTTTTTCACATAAAATCAGATCCAAAATATTTTTTTAGAAAAAAACCATACCCCCCCCTTTCAGGTTAAATGGTCGGTCCCTAACCAATCAGATAACATAATTAATGACTAACTACATTAGAATTATAATTATAAACTCATACAATTGATTTCGTCAGAGACGCGTGCCATTTTGTTAGATGATGATGTTATTTAAAATTTGTTATTTGAAATATATTTTGTCATAGTTGTATCGATATGTATATGTTATCGGGCTCTTGACAGCTATATATTATACAATTAATGACTTTTGATGAGGTAAATACCACAATTTAACAACCCAAGAGATGTTATAATATCCTAAGCGACATCTCGCGAGAAGTAACGAGAATACGTATCCAATCTCATTCTTCGAGCTGTATTCGACGAGGACAGATCGTTATCTGTTCTCTGCTCTTTTTTACACATGTGGAAGGATTTTTTAGGTGTACTCGATTTGTGCAATAATTCAGCAAATGAATTTGATTTCAGCGGCTTGTATTTATTGTCTACCTGATTTTTATATTTTCTATACTAACGTAAGCCCGTTATGCGATAGTCATTCTTTTGGTTTTGGTTTTTAATGTTTTCCTCCTTTTTTCTAGATGGCTCACTTGGTGATTAAACCTAGGTACAGTCTGCTAGGCAGAGCGTTTCAGCCTATAATATAAATACAAAGAAGCTAATGGATTTGATTTTGATTACCTTAGCAATTAAGTTATTAATTATATTAAGTAATTCTAATACGTTGACTTCTGGTGATATAAACAAATTTGTGGAATATGCAAATTTCATATTTATTGATTCAGCAGAAAAGGTTTTTGGAACATTTGAAAAAAAATATAGTAATTCTCAAGTAAAAAGTAAAAAAATGATAAACCATGGTTTGATCAAGAATGTTGGATCAAAAGAAAATTTTTTCGTATTGCAAAACGCAGGTACAAATTTAACAAAACTGAATCCAAAAGAGTAATAATGAAGGAAGCTGAGCGAGATTACAAACGTCAGATAGACAGATCAGTTAGAGTACATAAAAAACAAATTTAAAAAAAAGATTCCCTCAGCAAAAGTAATTCAAAGGAATTTTGGAAAATTATAAATGGGAATAGGGAGAAAAAACAGTCTAACATTAGTATTGATGCTCTTTATGATTTTTTCAAGAATTTAAATTCAGGTGGGGAAGAGGAAGATGTCAATCTCCCCACAGAATCACAAGAATTAAATGAAATTATTAATTCTTCTACTACCGGGGAAGAAATTCTAAAATGTATCAAAGACTTAAAAAATGACAAAGCTTGTGGTGATGATCTGATTTTGAATGAATATATTAAGAGTACTAGTAACATCTTTATGTCTTTATATGTCAAATTATTAAATATGGTTTTAGATTCTGGGAAGGTTCCAGAACATTGGTTAGTAGGAAATATAATTCCTTTTTACAAAAACAAGGAGAACAGAGTAATCCAAAAAATTACAGAACAATAACAATTTTAAGTTGCTTGGGTAAACTGTTTACTTCTGTATTAAACTCCAGACTTTGTGCTTTTATAGAAAACGTCTCTCTTTTGAATGAGAACCAATTTGGATTTAGAAAAGGTTACTCAACCACTGATGGTATATTCGCATTATACTTACTGTATGAACTTTTAAGGAAGAGAAAGAAGAAAATGTACTGTGCCTTTATAGATTTTGAAAAAGGCCTTTGATACTGTTTGGCGTTCTTGGTTGTGGCATAAATTATTAAATCAAAATATAAACTGGAAGATTTTTGATGTTATTGTTAATATTGTACAGTAATATAAAATCCAGAATTTTTGATGAAACTGAATATTCGGAATATTTTCCGTGCAACATAGGTGTACGACAAGGTGGAAATTTGTCTCCCTTGTTATTCTCTTTATACATCAACGATTTAGAACAATTTTTATGTGGTAAAAACTTACAGGGTCTGAAAAGTATAACTTATGAACTAGGGCTGAACAATTATCTTAAACTTTTTGTAATTTTATATGCAGATGATACGGTGTTATTAGCAGAGTCACCATCAGACTTACAAAACCAGTTAAATTCCTTAGCAGAATATTGTGAACTCTGGAAACTTAAAGTTAATGTCACAAAAAGTAAGGTCATGATTTTTTCTAAGAGCAGACTTCAAGAAAATAACGTTTTTAAGTATAAAAATAGAGAGTTGGAAATAGTCAAGGAATTTACTTATCTTGGTGTTGTCTTTAGTAAGACTGGAAATTTTTCACAAGCTAAACGAGAACAAATCAACAAAGCAACACGTGCTATTTACGAAATTTAAAAAAAAGAAGATTACATAATCTTTCTATTAAGTGTCAGCTTGATGTCTTTGATAAAATTGTTCAACCGATTCTGCTTTATGAATGTGAAGTTTGGGGCTTTGGAAACAATTGGTTCATACAAAATTTTGTAAACTTTTACTTCATTTAAAAAAGTCCACTCCAGATTTTATGATTTATGGCGAGCTTGGTCGATATCCACTTGAAATAAATATAAAATTGCGTATACTAAGATACTGGATAAAGATAGTTACAGGGAAGCAGTAAAAACTCCCTGCAGTTCTGTACAGTTTTGTATTATATAATTATGGACATATTATTCCATGGCTAAATAATGTAAAAGATATTTTAGATAAAAGTAGTTTACCATATGTCTGGGACACACAACATATAGTAAGCGATATATGGTTGCGCTCTTTTGTAAAACAAAATTGTATTGATCAGTTTAAGCAAAAATGGAATAATGTTGTGCAAGAATCGCCAAAGGCGTTGAATTAAAAATATTCAAAGAAAATATAGAATTGGAGAAATATTTTTTGATGAATTTAGATGACCGAAACATTACTTTTTGTAGATTACGAACAGTAAATCATAAATTACCAGTTGAATCTGGAAGATGGCGAAATGTTGAAAGGGAACATAGGAAATGTCTTTTATGTAATAGTGGGGATATTGGGGATGAATACCATTATATATTTACTTGTAACATTTTCGTTAATGAAAGGAATACTTTTATAAGACCAAAATTTAGAAACCGTCCCAATTGTATAAAGTTCAAGGAATTAATGAGTAGTAAAAACACATCTGATATTAACAATTTGTGTAAATTTATTAGGGTAATTGATAAAGGTGCAGTCTCTCCTGGGTAAAGGGACAAGTGGTTCTAATTTAAAGAAACTTACCTCTGCCAAATTTCATTTATTTGTTTATATTTGTGTAGTTTTTTTTTATTGAAACTTACCTCTGTCATCTTTTGTTATATATATTTTGTGTAACTTTGTATAATATTGTATGTATCTCTATACCGTTGCATTATGGTTTACTGGGAAATAAAGATATATATATAGAGAGAGCAAGGCTAAAGGATCATCTTTTACCTAATTACAGTTTATATGAATTGGCGGCAGAATTTGTTAAACTGACTGGTGAAGAAGCACAGGATGTGATGACTCTCATGGGAAAGATCTCGGCTTGGGTAATGCCAGTTTGCTGATGCATCAGGCGGTACTATATGCAGAGTTGGTAGGGGCACCAAATAGTTCTACATTAACCGATGTTCGTATAAGTGTTGTTGATTCGACTACCATTTCTGTTGCACAAGGTATAAATGTTGTTCTGAATGTTAGAATAGATAATTTTTCATTATTTATGATGAATTAAGGGACACGGGGAAATGTGCACGAGACTATAATCCAATATATGGATGATGAAGACTTTTTATTGACTTATTCTCGAAAATACTTTTTATCAGGATTTTGCAGACTTGTTTGTCTTGCTCATGTATATGTAATGTGCTGTATATTAACCCGATTTAGTCAAAATGTCAATTTCAATCCGTTTTGGTATTTAATGGGATCGGTGAACTGATGTAAATCTTTAAAAAAAATCATACAAGCATGGTATTGATATAACAGTAATATATTATACTAGTATATGATAAAAATAATAATAATTATTATTATTGTTGCAATAAACCGCTGCGGTTTTGGATGTGTACACGAGAACATGAATATATGGTAACTTAGGTCTCCTATTAGTTATTGAATTGTTTATCTCTTTCACAAAGGTTGACAAGGATTTTATTCAAAATTTTTGGGTTTTTTTTAACAGCCGGCTCATCAGACTTGCAGACATCGGCTAACAGTAATTCGGTTGTTACGCTAAGTACCAGTACATCAAATTCAGACCTGGAAACAAGATTACAATTAATGGAGAGGATCTTTGATTCGATGGTACATACACATCATGCCGAAAAAGTAGACGAAGTGTTCATACATGGGATTCGGCAAAAATAGGTGTTAGTTTTTCTGTCATGATAGTGCTCATTTTGTCAGCAAATGTCTGAAAATGAAAAATGAGTCCGAGTAATGGTATTTGTTATACATTTGGTGTGAAGAAACGAAAAGGGAAAATGCATTGTTTATATTGTTTCTGTTTGGTTTAACAATTTTATTTATCTTATTCGATTCATATTTACATTTAATAGGTGATCTGACTCTATTTCCAGAGGTTCTAATCCTTTAGTGGCATTTGTCACGTGGAAGGAAAGTCGGAGAGCCTTTTCTCTGTAATCAACTTTCTTATATGATTTTTTTTTACTCTTGTTAGGAGTGTCTGTATACGAAAATTTATATATTCATCCTATATTTTCTTGATTGATAAATGGATGCAGGTTTCAGTCATTTTGAATCAAACGATAATGAGACGGAAGACATTTGGGTCAATTACAGAGGAAAGGTTCTTCGGCCTCCTTTATTTTACAAGCGCAGGAGAAGTAATTAATCTAGATAAGATACCGTTTAGAAAT
Source organism: Modiolus philippinarum (assembly GCA_002080025.1). Lineage (NCBI taxonomy): Eukaryota > Metazoa > Mollusca > Bivalvia > Mytilida > Modiolidae > Modiolus > Modiolus philippinarum. The sequence goes on from MJUU01058086.1 coordinate 17,536, forward strand.
CCCGATTGTTTTCGGGCGTTAAAATCGCAATATGTCCTGTTTTTGGAATTGTAAAAATTTATCTTTGGTCTTTTTAACATTCATTTTTCACTTTATATCAATTTCCTGTTTTGTCTTGTTTGATCGAATATACTTTATAACCACATTTAATGATATTTTTTCATTAATAAATTTGTGTTCACAGTAAACCCTCATTTATTTACTGTATGGATCTTCCTGAAAACGAAATGTAAAAGTACAATATATAATGACAACAACTTAAACATTTATTCTGTCTCATATTCAAAGCCTGATATTTCTGATGGCATTTGACCTTTACGTCACATTATAGTTGATTTTGTCATGTTTGAAATTAAACAAAAGATTTCCAATTGTTATCCCTGTCGAATATACAAAACGATGAACGAAGCTAAACAAAAATGGTATGGAGAAAATGTACATGATATAGAAAATCTAATAAATTCGTGGTAGAAATGATATAAAATCACAGCTTGTAATGTCATGCAAGCCGGAAACAATCCAGCACTTTGAGTTTTAGGATTTCTTTAAGGTTTTGTTGGTATCGAAATGAAATCATGAGAATAGGGTCTGTAAGTCTCATTCAATTTTGAAACCTCCAAATTGTACCCGGAAGTGGCATTTTTCACGACAATATATGACGTACTAAACAAAAAATTGAACGTCATAACCCAAAAACGTCATGTTTTGGCGGGTATCGTTTTCGAATTTCAATATTATCGTGAAATCTCGGTGTCACATGACGAGACTTACAGACCCTATAAGGATGAAGCGAACTAGATAATCAAAATTGGGGATTCTTTTCAGTTTGGTTTTCCCATCAGTTCACTTCAAAGGGTTTGTAAAATTGCTCTTATAAAAGAAGCTGAAAACTAAATATGCAAATTTAAGTGAGTTAGTGTTGGGAATTAGTTTTGAGAATGAGTTTTGGGAATAGGGTTTTAGGAACGAGTTGTGAATGAATGTTCTGTTGGTCTTTGAATTCTAACATTCAAGGATATTCTATGCGGACCAAAATTTTATGCCAAAACTAAATAAGTATTCAGTTACTTAGAGTGAGATGGTGGTTTGGATATTGTGATATCCTAAGCGACATCTCGCGAGAAGTAACGAGAATACGTAACCAATCTCATTCTTAGAGCTGCATTCAAGGGAAAAGTTAGCTTTCTCTCCGAATTTGAATATCGATTCTGTAGAAACGATATGCAGCCTTGTTTTATAGTGATTTTGTCCCATGTACATTTGCTCTATATCCCTTTATTTGTTCATTATCCGTTAGACTGAAACGCCCAAGCGCTAATTAATTGGTGATGACTGTAAATTTCAGACTTCAGACGTGAGCAGTGGCTGCATGAACAATATTGGAAAACTGGTTCACAAAATATTTTCCCCACCCTCCCGCCCAGTTTGAGATTTCTTACACTCTTTGGAACTGAATGCTCCCCAAAATTTTATGCCAAAACTAAATAAGTATTCAGTTACTTACAGTGAGATGGTGGTTTGGATATTGTGATAACCGAGGCCGTTTACGGCCGAGGTAATTATTGGATCTCGAGGGTTGTTAAATTGTGGTTTTAACCGAATTCAAAAGTCATTAATTGTTTTATTATATGAATAGTTGTTTACCCGTTTTACGTTTTAAGTTTGCTTTTCCTTCTTTAAGGTCAAGTCGAAGTAATTGAACGCCATCTGGTGTTGTTTTGAAAATTTTTGGTGACGTCCCTTTCTATTGTATGACGTTAATGGGAACGTAAAACACTTATGACGTTTCATATGCTTTCCCCAGATTTTGGTGTCACCATAGAAAGGATTTCGTCCAAGACACTTTTTGTAATTTAAGGGTTACAAAATGATTGCCTTTTCTTTAAAAAAAAAAACAAACAACAAAATCGACAAAAAGGGAAAAATGAATAGATAATGAATGGATATGGAGGATATGCGCATGAGACACAGTCTCTTCAAACACTCATGGTAATGATGGGCAATGGAACAACGCTTTTATACAACAAAAAATAACAAAGATCATAGGTTGGAGAGATAGTTGCCATGTTTTTATAGGGTAATGATAATTATGGGAGAAAAAAGAGTGCACAGACCAAGAACTATACGACTTAAGAACGCAGTGCCTTCTTTTTTTAGACCTAAAATACGATGCGTACAGTATAGTCAGCGCGTAACAAAACGCCTTTACAAATAAAATTCGTGAACATCAAACATTGGCACTTTATCTTTCCGCGGGAGGTTAAATGAAAATTGTTTTCTCTAGATATCATATGAATGCAGTCAAAATTTTATCAGCTTAATATTCAGTCATTTGCATAGCATTGACGGGTGATGGATTGATGAATGGGATTTTATATATTTCTAAATAGAAAATAAAGTTTCAGTAAATTTTCCAGTAGCTGTAAAAAGAGGAACTAGTTGCATGTCATTTCAAATGGCGCTCAATGTTTAATCATACCTATTCCTCGCGACTTCTGAACTGTTCCTGAACTATTTGATGGTTTAGTTTTGAAAGTGAAATTTAAATATTCGCTGAGGTACTATTAGTAAATAAAGCGCAGACTTCAAATGGAAGCTGGTGTTTGAAGTTGAAAACTTTGAAGAATTTAAAATATTTGAAGATGGTTTTGTAGTTACTATTTTCAGGGATATAACTTTAAAGCCACAAAAATTTGAAAATCACACTTTTTGTGTGTTGATATAGATAGACTGTTTTCAGTCTATACATGTACTTTCGTAAGTTTTTTAAAATATTAGCGATTAACCTTAGAACGTCAATGTATTCAATGTCTCCTCAACGCCGCTTTCGGGAGAAACACATGTTACATCAAATTAAAAAATGAAGGTACAGTATAAAAATGCTTTATCATTTTTACCCAACATTTTCATTTATCTGGAAATCGTCAAGTCCAAAAATTCGGGGGGAAAATGACTTAAGTCGTTGTATTCTTTGGGAAAACCTTAACATCATTTCAAATGTATATTTTGCTGATCATCGGATTGTTTCTAGGTTAAATGCAGGTGTACTGTGTTAAAGGCAAAATTATATTAAATGAATGCTTCAATAGCAAAGTATGCTTTTTGCCGAAATAGCAATGAACTTTTTCTGTTGGCTAAAACAGTCTTGCAATTATTGCAAAAATGCAACATTTTTGTAATATTGTTGTAAAAAGCAATGATAGCATTCAAACACAATCGAATATTTGTAATAGGTCATGCGCCACCGGCGGATCCAGGCTTCGAAAAAGGGAGGTTCCAATGGAGTTCCAGTCGATTTTTTACCTAAATTCTACAAGAAATTTATAGTATTTCTAGAAAAAGAGAGTTCCAACCTCTGGAACCCTCCCTGATTATCCGGCAATGTGCACTTAATTGTTTAAATGCGAGAGCTATTCCATGTATTTGTTTCATTCATTTGCTGTGTTCTGTGTTTAATAAACCGCAATTATTATAAAAATCTAACCGACTAAATTTTAATCGACGAAAACATTTTACCGGGCGAATAATTAATTTAAACACTGTAACATAAATATGTACTGTTCGGCGAGAAACAACTAACTTAAAATTGTCAATTTGAAGGTAATGAAAGTCTGAAAAAAATAGCATCGCTTTTGTTCTTTGCATGCGTTTATACAACCGAATGCACATTGTCACAGCAAAAAAAACAACAACTAGAACTGGTGTAAATAATGGAGAAACGCATTGCAGTACCAAGTCGATACACTTATTTTCACAATTTATAGTACCAGTTATACATGAAGGACTCCTGCTAAGATACTGTTTGCGTAACTCTCTTATTTGGATCGACGTCGGCAAACGTGATCCTTGGCGTTATGAAAAACTAGCATTTTTCTGCAAAAGTTCGTATCTTTGAATGCATTTATAGAAAAATCAAGCATGGTGATCTACCAAAGTTTTTATATTTTTAAAATGCTCAGAACTTCTGCAGTATTGTGTTAGTTTTTTGAAAAACTCTAGGACGTATAACTATTTTCAAAACAACATTTTTCTGATTTTTTAGCCGTCAAAAACCCACTTTCCCTATATATTCAACGTAAATTTAGGTCAAACTGGACGATTTTCAAACTGCTGGGAAACGAAAACAAGCATGGGTACCCCATTTTTTCTTTTTATATTTCAATGTATCTCAAGCTTAGCAATCATCATGCAAAAAATCAGAATTTTGTAGGACATCGTCAATTAGTTCGACTTGACCTTAAACAGTTGAATCATGACGCTGTTTCTACTTTGGGCCGAAATGGATTTTGTTACTATATATGGATACACGCTGAAGGTTAACCTCACGTGCTAAATTGCGCGGTGATAATCACATTAAAATTAGGATTATCCCTGTTACTATTTATGGGTACACGCCGAGGCGTTTAACAGTGATGTTAACCTCACGTGCTTAATTGCGCGGTGATCATCACATTTTGAAAGGGAAAGCGAAGTACTGATTTATCTAATCAGAATCCTGTATATTTATAGTCATATAATAACGTAAAATATGAAGCAAAGGGGCGATTGAGCGAAGCGAACGAGCCCCAAGCTTCATATTCTGGCGAGCGGGGTGATATTTTACAATAAATCAGATGTCAACTTGTTTATCATCCTTTATTTTGCATTTTAGATGTGTAATTATTGAACTAAGTTTTCAAATTCTACCAAGGTTGCGCGGGAAATTCGACATTCATGCCATTCTCGCCTTTTCAGGAATTTTCAGCTTAAAACATGTTTAGTAGTTTTTTTATCATTTTATTGGCAAAGGTTTTGTAACTGGCTGAATAATTTGACCGAAATACTCTAAATAATGTCGATTTTGAATTATGCAGCAACCTTTGGTTGTTACGACATTCTATCGTTGCTTGGAGCTTTTATGACGTCATAGTGTGAAAACGTCAAAGCTCTGCAGGATGTAACAACGACCTAGTTTCTACAATTTTTCTGACATCTAGTTTATCTATTTGTGTAATCGTGATTCTGTTCTGAATACCTAATCGGAAAGAGCAAATGCAATAGATGTTTTTTGTTACAAATTTGATTTCGCTTTGATCTTTGAAGCGAAGTTATTGCTTTGAAACTTTGGGAGAATCCCTTGATATATCCAGTTTAACCTCTGATATATCCGGCTCTGCAGGCTGATATAACCACGGGGAAGAATGATAATTTAAAAAATTTGGGGCAAGTAAAATTAACAATAATTAATAAATAAAAAATCACTTTGACTTATATAAATAACTTGCAATATTGATAGATCGGAAGTAACAAGTTTGTTATTGTCACTGAAACACGACACATTTTAGTATCAAGAAAAAGCAAAATATTAATTATACGATCATCAACGACTATCTTTAATTGTTGTTGAAATGTGTGTGCCTTGTAGCAGTTGGAAATACTTTTCATCTAATGACTACCTTGATCATATGTATGGGATTTCCTTCGAGGGTGGTTCCTATGGAACTGAGTTCTGATAAAATTGGTTCGCCAGATGG
>MJUU01058087.1:17792-28086 GCA_002080025.1 Modiolus philippinarum
GTTACCATGACAATAACAATACTAAAACGAAAGTTTTCTGTATAACTACATTTATTTGTTCGTCATTTAAAGGGTTTTCGGAACTTTTTTGCCCATATGGTGTGCAACTGATGGTCCAAATTCGTTTCTTTTTTGATCTTCTTGAAACTGGTCAGACATTATAAACCATTTTTGTTGATCAAAGTTGGAGAGAGAAGGAAATACCATAGGTTTCTCCGTATGTATTGTTTGTAATCGAGTTTGCCAAGCATCTAACATGGCCTTACGCTGTCCATCATCGGCGAACCCTGGCGAGTTTGAATATTGCGGTTGAAGAACATCAAATCCACAGAATCGAAGTGTCATGTACTGAAAAAAATGAATACTTCATTAGCTTTCATAAAAGAATAGTAAGAAAAAAAATAATAAAAGAACAACTTTTAATTTAATTTAATTTAATTTTAATCAGTTTATAACTTTCAAGAAGATTTTTTTCGTCAATAAAAACTTGAGTTCACAGTTATCACATTGTGGATGAAATTGTTAACTATAAAGTGTTGGGTTTAAGGAAATACGTCGGCAATTACACATTCAAGAAGGCAGGCATGCAGTTCCACCCACCCCACTGATTCCATGACATTCATTTCTGCCTCAAAACATACGAGAAGGTTCCGTGATGGAGTAAATGATCACTTTCAACACATTTCTTTTGCACTTAATTTGCATTAACAATGAAATAATATGGAGTAAATGTATATGAGACAAAGTCTCTACAAATATATGGCAAAACTAAGCAATGAAACAATGAAACAATGCTTAAAATATTGTTGGTTATATTGTAGGTCACTACGAGGCCTTCATCATGAGCTTTGCTCATACCTTATAGCAAGTTCAAGACGGCCCCAAACACCTAGCATATCATTTTTCAATCTTTAAATCGCGAATTTTCACGCATTTTCTTTCAATCGGATTTTCCGGCACCTGAATCGGTTTTCAGAGGCTCTGTCGTCAGAGCTGCCGGGCGCGTTCCCAGTTGTTGGATAGGGGAATTCACTATCTATGCGGAGTAGTAAGGTCATAATTAGGAAAGTCTGGCTGCCAACCATTGTAGACGAACGGTGTAGAGATATTTTTCTAATGAGAGCAGCCTGCTGAGGCGGTACAGATGACTAAATTTCCTGTCCCTACCAATTTTGCCCTTTTCCGGGAAAAACTCGTAGCCCCGGTTGTACATTCCATCTTTTTTTCTTTCTTCTTTTATTTATACATGTATACTTTTTAATTAACTTGTTCTCGCCCTGGTATTGCTGAAATATTGCTCACTGGACGTAAAACTCTCAATTAATCGATCAATCAATATCAATCGGACTTTTAGTAGAGTATTTATATGTTTTATTAGGAAAGGTCTGTCACGTTACAATAACTAAATACCCAAGTTACTGAATGAAGTGAATGAAAAAAAAGATAGATCATATACTACAAAAAGATATTCCAATCATAAGGTAACTCATTACCTGAATAGGCCATAAAATAACATTCATATCACCATGGATACCAATTTGGGTAAACATTCCTGCTGGAGACCCAGTAGTAATAGACAGTATAGCTCTTTTTCCCTGTAATAGAAGTATCAAATTACTGCCCATTTACCATCTGGAATTTGTGATAGATATTTTTTACATTTTTCACAATAAAAAAAATCAGAGTTGTAGCAAGTCTTGACTACAAAAGATAAAAAACAAACATAATACTTTCAGCCACAACTAAACCTCAACAAGTGTAATAGAATAAAAAGGATAACAGGAAATACCTACAATGGCCAACAAACACAGTCACATACCACAAGGTACCAAGGAACTGGACAAAAAACAAATACAGTCGGACTTGGTATCGGTAGTAGCAAAAGCCAGCAGTGGGGTTAAACCGGTTTATGTGTACCCAAAACTCCCCTTTCTCTGCCCCGTCAAATGGTCACAAAGTCTCAATATGTGAACGTAGTATTGAAAGTAAAGTTAAAAGTTAAAAAGAACAACGATTTCTTTATGTACCAACCATATATACATACATAATGAATGATAATCTCGATACATACATAATATCAATAACCAACAAACAAATAAAAGCATTTAGTACATACTTAGCATAGATGTATTCTGTTTTGCATATGTAATAGAACCGGAAGTTAACAGGCCATAGCAACATACCCAGTCTGATATGGCCATATCAGCCTGTCTCGTTTTGAAAATCCATATCAGTCCGGGTATGATGAAAACTTCTAATTGGAAGCATATAATAGACAGATTTAGACTGACACCTCGGGTTGATATGGGAGTGTCGGGGTCTCAGGATGATAATCGTGCTGATATGGAAAAGGCCATGTATTAATATATATTGAGAACCTGATTTGTGTTGAGCCCGTTGAAAACGGGGTCCAAAACACAGCTTGGGAGACCTTATCAAACCACAAAAAAATACATATAGGTAATATCTCAAACTTTGTATGATTATATAATAATGAAAAATGAAACAAGATCATCAAACATACGGCTGAAGGTTTTGTACTACAATTGGCCAGCAAAAATGCATTACATTCTCTCACTTGTCACAGTTTGTGCCGTCCGTCCCATACTAAAAAAAGTCTTCGACAGAAAAATAATAATTATTCGGCACATCTTCTCAATGTTATTTATATATATATGTATTGATTAGGATTAAAATATAAATTTGTTGAATATATTTGTTTCGTAAATTTACCTTCAAGAGCCCTTCATCATATATTCTTGGAAATTCAAAGGCAAAACCACTGATAAGGACACGGTCAAACCATCCTTTTAAAATGGCCGGCACAGAACCCCATTGCATTGGAAACTGAAATATAACTATGTCTGCTTTTTTCACTTTTTCAATTTCATTTTTCACCTCACTGCATAATTTATCTCTTTTGTACGCCTCTGCTGATTCCGTTGGATAACTGAAATGTTCAGCATTTTGAAGTTCACCTATAATAAAAGGGGAAAACACAATTACTGCAACTTCAGAATTGATAAAGACATATATAAACAACATTAGTTATGAAAATCGATGATATAGAACATACCCATGATTCTAGTGCATAGTCCTGAAAAGTTCTATGAAGTGGACCTTGAATTTTTCGCTACACAAGAGGCAAAACTGCAATTTATAATTGATAATCTATTTTTTATTGCATATGTTGGTTAATCTTATCTTGCCGAATAATTTAATCAAAAACCGTTTATTACATTTGAAAGAACTTAAAAATTGACTTATTGCCATCAGTGATCTATTCTTTGTTTAAAATTTGAATATTGTTAAATTTTATATGTATTGACGCACCATCGTTAGTACCCTAGCGATTGGTGCCCCCGAGTTAAAGGGGAGGTTTCAAAATAAAATATATCGCCTTGTGTTTCTGTATTTTCTTTGAATTTGACGAAAGAGTACAAGAAAAAACACTGGGTGTTTGAACACCTGCCTTCATGATGGGTATTTTTTATGGCCAGTACGGAATCATTATTTTTTCTGAGGCACTATTTGTCCTACTTTACAGTGAAAGAAATAATAGGGGCGTACGTGCACCCCCTTCTACAACCAAAGAGAAAATAGTTGTGCGAATTCTTTATATACCAATGATTTTAACACGACTTTGACAATTTATTGATAAGATGTTTAAGCTTAAAATCGTCCAAAAATTTTCGCTTTTTTATTTTTCTTACAATTTACAGGATCCCCCCTTTTCCATCAAATTTCTGGATCCCCGTGGGTGTCAACAGCCAGCACTCGGCAACAACCACTCATAATCCCATTAACAACAGTTTTGATAATCCAATTTCAGTGAAATGAAAGATGCTCTGCAGATAGGTACAATACTGAAAACAAATGGGGTTAAAAATATCATATGTTATTTACAACAAATATCTGTTAATTTATTTTTATAACATTAGCCGGATTAAAGACAATTAGCACAACTACAAGTAACAAAGAAAAAATTTAGACAAATTGTCTAATTGTTTAATACTGTCGGGAAAACTTCTTAATGTCCCTGAAATTCAAAGGGAATATTAAACTGTCAAAAATAAGAGGATTTAATCGCGCGACAAACATTTCACATCCAAATATTAATTAAATCCAAAGTGAAAAATGTCTATTTTTTTCTTAAAAGAAAAGACAATAGTACTGAATTTCCATCATGACATAAGACACTGAATTGCTTTTCTTTATGCAATTGTTCAAATCAAGGATGATTTTTCAATTCAACATTTTTAATAAACAATTTAGCAGTGCATTCTACAAACAATATTCAAATGAACTGCACATTGGGCATAGCCTGTGTAAGTGTTCTTCTCCAATACTAAATAGAATCAGAGTTTGTTAAGAATAACATATAACAATGATTACATGGATTAATTTGGATTGTATGACTTTGAAAAAGTTAATGAAGGGGATAGCTATTTTTTCTTAAATGTATGACATACATTGTGCCCAAAGTGATATCTGGTTAATTTCTATAGGCATAGTTTAGGCATAGTTTAGTTTGAACGTCCAGAATCATGAGTAAATTTATCAATGACCGATTTGTATTTATTAATTATTCAATTTAAAGATTGTCTGACCCCAATAGCCAATGCTGAGCTGAGTGAACAAATGCTTTCTTTGGCGAATAAAAAGTAAATGAATATATATAATCAGTCAGTAAACACAATGAAATTTATTATTCACAGTACTTCTTCAGTGCAAAGACAGAACAGTCCAGCTGTAATAGTTCTTGTTGCTTCAGTCCTGCTTGCTCTCAGGTACAAATATCTCATACCACTACCCATATCTCAATGAAGAATGATTATATGGTGACTGTGGATATATGTAGTGTGCAGGTTATATATAATTAGAGATCAAAATATTGTTATCAAATCAGAGATACAAATATTTGGCTAAAAAATATATCTTTATTACTGGTAAACTTACCAACGATGTCTGACCTAGAAATGACAGGCTGGAACTTTTGAGCATATAAATCAGACACAATAACGTTATATCCTTGGGTTTGCAAAGCTTTTACGGCTGTATCTCGTAGGGCGCCATTAAAAGATTTAGGTTCTGGATGGGCATATACTATCAAAACTGTCTTTCCGCTGATCTTGCTCATATTGTTATCAGTAAAATCACCTCCAAATGACCACAATATGTTTAAAAATAACTTGTTTCAGTGCGCTTGTCCGAAGGTTTGATTTGGGGATTAGTATTTTAAATATCAATTATTTGTTTGCTACCCGTTTATCCAATTATAACTCCTGATGAAGGTTTTAGTATTGTTAGACTTCATGGGCATTATAGCACCTTTCTCCTAGTTATACCTTTTACAAAAAGATAGACTCCATTGTCCTAATTATATACACTAATTCCATTACAATGTTCTGAATTAAGACTAATGGTTACGTGAAAATATGAAAGCTATAGAAATTGTATACATGAATTTCAACCAAAAAAAGAAAAAGAAAAAAAGGAGAAGAAAAAACAGTCATAGGACGTACTTAATTTTCGGAGTTTTTTTATATTGAATAAATTCGATGTATCTTTTTCGGCAGACGAAAGCATAAATATCTATAATAAAAAATCATAATCCCGATAATTCGAGTGTAACACAAGAGAAAACAAAAATAACAAAATGAAAAAGAACGCCACAACATTGATTCACTAGCAGTATGAACCTCCACAAAAAACTAGAGGATCCAAAATACATGCACATGGGACAAATCCTGCAAATACATGACTAGATTACGCAAATGGGACAACACAAAAAAGTATGCACATCTGGTGTAAGACACAACTGACTTCTAGAATAAACCATGTATATCATGAAAACTTCACGAGTTAACTAGACAAATGATATAACCTGCTGGCAGATACTTGAAGGAAAATTATTTACTTCAACAACTTGTATTTTTTGGCATAAATTATAACCTTTTGTTTAAAACGGTCGAACATGGACGTCTAAAATCTAGGTTATATGCTAAACGTGATGATTTTGACTTCCCAATTGTGAACTTTCCCTTTATCAGCAGCAATATACCTACCTCCCCAGTACATTTAGTGTATATTTCACAATTAATTCGTTACTATAGATCTTGTAGTTCATACAGTTACTTTGTGCAAAGAGCAAAAACACTATCACTGTCACAAAAACTGCTGAGTCAGGGATATGTTCAGGCGTTGTTACTTTCGTCTCTTCAGAAATTCTATGGCCGTCACCACGACATCATAGATAGATATGAAATATCGGTGTCACAAATGGAAACCGACATTTTCATCTAGATTCACGTCCTCCCGGATTCGACATTACCGATTCTGACTTACCCTTATTTTTAGACATGACCGTGAAGGTAAAGATGGCGGTGGTTTATTAGTTTATGTAAAACAATATGTGCCAGTTAAGCAAAAATCGAACTTATCGCTGAATAACCTTGAAACTTTGTGGTTAGAAGAAGAATTCCCAAAATCTGAACCATTTTTAATTTTTCAGTTTATCGTCCACCATCAGTCTTGGATTGATCTATTTGAAGAAGAATTTGAAAAGGCCCTTTCTGAAAACAAAGAAATGATTTTAATGGGGGATTTTAATATTGATTAACTGAAAAATGAAAATCGAAAATGGACTGATTTTGTTGAAAGTTACAACATTTTGCAGCTAGTAAATAGTGCAACTCGTGCGAGTGAAACAACAGCTACTTTGATTGATCACATGTATACAACAAACCCTGAATATATCAGAAGCTGTCGTGTCCCTATTTATGCTCTAAGTGACCACTATCCGACTTGTTTACAAGAAAGATTAATCCAAAAATCAAAAAAAGAAAATCATATTGAAATAAAATATAGATATTTTAAAAAGTTCAATGACAATGAATTGATTAATGATTTGATTAATACCCCTTTTCATGAAATTGAAATGGAAGAAGACATCGATGTTGCAATGGGGAAATGGTATGATTGATAATGTGTTGGTAAGGTGAGCTGCAAAGGTAGAATATATGATTCCGAATGCCAGCAGTGATGAAAATCATCTTTTTAAACCTGTTAACATCGGAAAATCCAGCAAGGTCATTCATAATATATAGAGCTGTGTGCAACACTATTACCTATATATCTTATGTATCTTACTAGTTGCAACCTTATCCTTCATCTATCTATTTTCCCGGCACCTGAATAGGTTTTCAGGGGCTTTGGCTACAGAGCTGCCGGGCGCGTCCCCAGGTGGTGGATAGGGGAATGCCCTGTCTTTGCGGGGTAGTCAGGTCATAATACGGAAAGCCTGACCGCGAACCATTGTAGCCAAACTGTGTGGAGAAACGCCACGCTCCATGCAGTATAAAGACCCCTTCTATATTTCTCTAAAGAGAGCAGACGCACTGGGTGTCGTATAGAAGGCTAAATTTCCTGCCCCTACCCATTTCTCCCCTTTTCCAGTGGCAATCAAAAGTCGTTGCCCCGGTTGTCCCTTCCACCTTTATTTCTTTCTTCTTTTACTTACAATTTGTTTTGAATTGATTAACTTGTTCTCGTCCTGATATAGCTGAAATATTGCTCATTGGACGTTAAACTCTAACTAACTAATCAATCTATCTATTTCCTACCCTCCTAATGTTCATCGTGTACTATGTTACAACCCTAGATTTCCTACGAGGAGGAATGACCCGGTTACCGAAAGCTATATTTTATATAGCCTAGGTGGCGGAGTGGTCTAGGGCGCTGGACATAGTGCAGGCGGTGTTGCCATAGATGACAACAAAGCAGGGGTTCAAATCCAGCCGAAGACCTTGCTGGATTTTCCGATGTTAACAGGTTTAAAAAGATGATTTTCATCACTGCTGGCATTCGGAATCATATATTCTACCTTTGCAGCTCACCTTACCAACACATTATCATTCATAATATATAGAGCTGTGTGCAACACTATTACCTATATGGAAAATGGTATGATTTGTTTACTGAAACTATAGATAAGCATGCACCTCTCAAAATTAAAAGGGTAAAGACATTCAAACAATCTGAGTGGTTTAATGATGAAATTAAAGAAGCTATTATTCTAAGAAATAAATTATTCTAAGAAATAAATGCCATTCCAAAAAAGACTGAAAAACTTTAAAGTATGGAGAAACATAGTATCTTCCTTAATTAACAGAGCAAAGGAAGGTTATTACCAAATTAAAAAAAAACAGGAAAGAGTTGTGGGGCCGGTTAAGAGAATTAAACCCAAAATCAGAAAATATCTTTCCACCTATAATGACTTTTGAAAACGAAATAGTTTACGAACCACAAGAAAATGTCAAAATTTTGAATACTCATTTTTCATCAATTGCAGAAAAACTTGTCGGGGGAAATGATTTCAGTTCTGATTTCACTTTACTACAGCAATATACACATGAAAAAATAAAAACCAGGAGTCTTGATTTACAGTTAATATCTGTGAGTGAAGTCTATTCTCATTTAAAAAAGTTAAATGTCAGAAAATCAACAGTTATAGATGGAATTGGTCCGAAAATTCTAAAACTTAGCGCCGAAGTTATATCTCCTTCAATTACGTTTTTAATTAATAAAAGTATATCATGTGGTCATTTCCAAAATAAACTGAAATGTGCAAGAGTTTCAGCTTTACATAAAGGAGGAGCAACAGATACTCCTTCGAATTATCGCCCAATCTCCGTCCTTTGTACTATATCAATTTTTTTTGAGAAACACGTAAGTTCTCAACTGTATACATTTTTAAATAATAACAAACTATTACATTGTCACAGTCAGGTTTTAGACATGGTCATTCTTGCCAAACAGCTCTAACTAAACTTATTGATGGGTGGTTGAAATGCATGGACAATGGTGAAATTATTGGAAGTATATTTGTAGATTTCAGTAAAGCATTTGATCTTGTAAATCATGCTTTACTCTTCAAAAAATTGAAATTTTACAATGTTGGAGAAAAATTGATGACTTGGTTAAAATCATTTTTATCTCATAGAAAACAAGAAGTTCAATGTGGTAGTCTTAAATCAAACCTAGCTTTTATGACATATGGTGTTCCACAAGGTTCAGTTTTGGGACCGCTCTTATTCATAATATATATCAATGATCTACCACTTCATATAAACAAGTCGGAAATTGACTTATTCGCTGACGACTCAACTTTACATTGCCATGATAAAAGTGTGGAAATTATTACCTCTGTGTTGCAAGAAAATTTGAATACAGTTGATTTATGGTGTAAAAATAACTCAATGAAAATATATTCCCAAAAACCAAAGTGTATGCTATTAGGCTCAAAACAGAGACTTTCAGGATTGTCAGATCTTGACATTAAGATAAAAGATGTTACTATTGAAAATGTTCACGCACAGAAGCTACTTTGTATTGACATAGATGAAAATTAAAGAATTAAGCTGGAATGAACAAGTAAATAGGATCTGTAAAATACTTTCATCTAAAATATCACTCTTATGCAAGTTAAAGTCATATTTACCAACACATGTACGACAATTATTCTATAGGTCTTATATATTACCTTATATTGACTACTGCTGCACGGTATGGGGAAGTGTATCTAAACGTGAGTCTGACAGAATTATAAAGTTACAAAAAAGAGCAGCAAGAATTATCCTAGACTGTGATTTTTATACACCATCAAAATTTATGTTTTCCTCCCTGAAATGGTTATCATTTACTGAGAGAGTACAGTACCAAAAATCTATGTTAATGCATAAGATTTTGAATGGGATGGTTCCCGAATATTTGCTATTGCAGAAAGATACTAAATCTCACTGCTTACGTTCTTCTTCACCTACCCAGACCAAATACAAATTTTTATAAAAGGTCATTCCATTATTCTGCCGTAGAAATTTGGAATAGATTACCAACTTCTATCAAATGTTCAAATTTTTTAGAGGTATTCAAGCAACATTGTTTTAATTACTTTTTAGCAAATTCTAAACATGATGCTTTAACTTTATAAAATTGTATTTATATCATTATTGTCTATTGTTAATGTGTTTGATATATTAATTTGATATTTTATATGTTGATTTTAGAGGGCCCTAATGAAAATTAGACTTGTTCTAATTAGGTTACCCTCTTTAAATAAAGAATTTACTTACTTACTTACTTACTTACCCTGGAATGACCCACTGACAGTGTGACTGTTGCTGTATACAGAGCAGAACATGCTTACCATTCTGGAGCACCTGATGACACTCTTTTTTTAGAGTTTACACTGTTGGTGCTTTAGTTTTATTTATTTTTTTCAATTATTTTTTTT
>MJUU01058088.1:2473-48185 GCA_002080025.1 Modiolus philippinarum
GAGAAAGAAATAGCAGATTCCCGCTTGAAAGCGGAAAAAATCAGGTCTGTGTCTTATCTCCGGAATCAGTTCGCAATCAGGAGCAGAGCTGAAACTGGGGTTAGAACACGTTTGCTAAAAAAAAGAAATGGGTAAATAAAAAACAGCTTTATGCTTCAACATTCAAGATTGCCATTGTTTTCATTATTTAAAGTATCTTGTATGAAGAAAATTATATTTGTATTGGTGTAACAGACTTTACATTTACATTTACTCCATATCCTTTTATTCACCATTTGTAAAATTGATGGAACCCACTGATGAATAAAAAAGCTTTGTTAGAACATATAAAATCATTTATTGAATAACTTAACAAATAGTATACCTAGATTACAATTAACCATTAATCATTACATCAATCATTTTTTATCTTTTATAATAAACAGTCCTCCATTTGAAACAGGCTCGTCAGTTTTATCACCCGAGATTAGTGAATGGTGCGTCGTCTTTTTTTTTCTTTGTCATTTTTTCCCTAAGGGATGAAGGGATTAAAACAAAACGATGTTTGTTCATCGACTACTTCACACAAATGCCCAGGTACCAAGTCCGGCTGTCCCGAGTTCCTATTGTTGTTTATGTTTGTCTTTTGTATTTTTATTGTGTTTTTTTTCTTGTGTAGTTCCTATTTACTTTGTGACATGTGACTATGTTTTTCGGCCATTGTAGGTGTTTCATGTTATCTTTTTTATTCCATGGGATAAATTCCCTATAAATACATGGTAAGTAGTGTATTTTTCCCTGACAAATTAAAGCATGGATGATTACTGTTATTCCTTGTTTTTCATTTTAATGGGATATAAAATTATTCACCTGGTGACTGATCAACAAGCTGACGTTTCAGCATTGGACAGATAGCCTTACAGATCGTCATTAATGCACATGCTGGCTTTTATTGAACTCCTCGTCCAGGCTGTTACCAAATAAACTTTCAAATACCTGATTTTTATTAAGTTTAGCATGGTTGCTGAAAATTTCTTAATCTGCAGGTAGGCTACTTGCATCCCCAGAAAACTCTTCATTATTAAAGAGATTCCCTTTTTATACTTACCGAATAGGGGCTGGTTTTTCTACAGCTATACTTTTACCCCTCTGACTTACCCTTGAATATATCGGCAAACGAATACCGAAGCAAGAACGAGGAAAGGGGGGAATTCTAAAATCAAAAATCCAAAATCATTGCAATTTACATCCAACACGAATTGAGAAAGTATGTTAAAGACAAAACAAATAGATAAACATGAAAAAGAACGCCACACAACTAAAGCACTAGCAGTTTGAACTCCTTGATATGACTTTTCATTTTCAAAGCTTGCACATGTTGTTTTGCTTTGAATTTTAAGTTTTCATTCAAGCTATCCAGCTATCAAATTCATGCTCAAGTGCATTATAAGAAAATTTGTTCGCTCATTTTTTGCTTCATTTGATACCTGTTTTAATTGTTTTTATGTCTTTTATAAATCTTTTGTTTACATGTCTGGAATTGAGGGATGAAATTTTATCCTTTTTATAATTTCCATTTTAACTATGTTTCATTTCATTTTGCATTGTGTGTGTAGTATGATTTTCTAAATTAGTATTTGTTATAATCAACTGGTCTATCTCACTACCCCGGTACCTGAATCGGTTTTCAGGCGCTCCGGTTACAGAACTTTTTGGCGCGTCCCTAGTGGGAATGCCCTGTCTTGCGGGGTATTCAGGTCATAATACGGAAAGCCTGACCGCGAACCATTGTTGCGCGTCCCTAGTTTGTGGATAGGGGAATGCCCTGTCTATGCAGGGTATTCGGGTCATAATGAGGAAAGCCTGACCGCGAACCATTGTAGCCTGTGTAGAAATGCCATACTCCACGCAGTATAAAGGCCCCTTCTATATTGTATAAGGAAAACAGAATCACTGTGACTCGTATAGAAGGTCCCCCGAGGGAACCCGGGGTATAGAAATAGGACCTTGTATCTCCGGCTTGCGGGGTATAACCCCCTCCTAAACGGGGCTGACACCGAGGGAACCCCGGGATATAGAAATAAGACCCATTCCGTGGTTGTGCGGGATTAATAAATACACAACCCATCTTTCGGATGGTCCACGTGTTTGAAGAAATTCCACGCTTCCTGCACGTTAAAGAACCCTTGTAGCAAGCTCTTTTTTGAGTGGTCCGTAGGTGATCGGCTACAAGGCTAAATTCCCCGCCCCTTTCGATTTCACCCTACTTTTCCAGTGGCAGTCAGAATTTCCCGTCCCATGAACCTTTCCATACCCAAAAGTGATTATTTATTAACGAACTTGTTCTCGTCTTGATAAAGCTGAAATATTGCTCAGTAGACGTTAAACAATATTCAATCAATCAATCAATCAATCGTATAGAAGGCAAAATTTCCCGCCCCTACCCATTTCTCTCATTTTCCATTGGAAATTAAAACTACATGTAGTTGTCCCGGTTGTCACTTCCACCTTTGTTTCTTCTCTTACTTATATTTTTATGAATTGATTAACTTGTTCTCGTTCAGAAATAGCTGAAATATTGTTAATCAACTAATCAACCAATCAATCATTTATCTCATCACTATCATCAATTAGTAATGAATAAGTTCCCCTTTCAGTTTGTTCATGATGTTGTGTTGTTTTGTGATAATTTTTTCCAAGTTTTCTCTTTTCTCATTACCGGAATCTGCTGACCCATTTCTTCTAAGCAAATGAAATTGTTTATGAAGGCTTGTTCCACTAATGTCCAATATGCTGGTCATTTCTAAACATTCAGCTGGATTAAGTTAAGTGTGCATCCAGTACTCTTAATAGGACCAAGGTAGACCGAGTCTACGAAGGTATAAAACATCACCATTGGTGAGTTGAACGGCATGGTCAAAGGGGTATATTTTTTTTTCAATAAGATTTTCTTTGCAGATTCTATGTCTTGTGAATATGTTACGCAGATTTTGACAGGTATTACTATTCATTTAGTACAATCTAATTATTCAAGTTAAAATTAAATATAAAACTTACTATGTCAGAGGTAAGAGTGTTTGCTGTTGTTTGAAGGCCTCGTGGTGACGTCAAGATTAAGAACAACAATGAAAGCGTTGCTCCATTTGCTTAATCTTAACATGTATTTATAGGGATTTTGTCCTATTTACTTTTACTCCATATCCCTTAATTTGTTTATTCAACAATAATTTCTCAGTTTCTGTGCAATGATATTTTATTTATACATAACAAAACGAAAAACCATTATTGTTTGTGTACACATGCAAAAAATAACCTACAACTTTTCCGGTTTAAACGTGTACTAAAAGTCCAAAGGTCATGATTTAAAAGTGTTCTACAATTCAGCGATGATTTGAAGCAACCTATTGAAAATAAAAGAAAGCGGTTGTAACATCCTGGCCCCTATAAACACAACTAAACGGCAGGTTGATCCCAGTATTAAGACGTTCGCGACGTAATAAACAATTTTCGTAACCATTTTTAGTCAACAACAAACACAGAAAGGTCACCGGTGAATTTCATTGAAAGAAAGGACAAACACTTAAAACTGAATTTTATGATAGCATGTTTTTTTTTTCTTTTTTTAAAGTAACAATTTTACTTGTTTTTGAAAAGTAAGTGACAACCGAACCGTCAGTCAAATATACGTCCTTGACCAGACTCAAGACCTAAACTGAATTCTAACAAAAACATATAAGAAATCAGACAATTAATAGTTTCCATAGAAAAGAGATTAGTGTCAAAAGGATTAACTTGTCGGGATAATTTCCTTACTACAAACAATTTAAGTAATTAACAACCAAATGTGAGAGATATGATGAAAATCAATAAATTGTCACATTATCACCTAAAATCTGAAGACTACGCGTCCATATTTTCCCGGGCTATACTATTATCGGTGGGAAGTGAAAAAAATACATTTATTAATAACACAAAACTCCATACAGTGGAAAAATGCGGCGCCTGATTAAAAGTCAACTGACAAACTGGAAAAATGGCTTTTTCAACAAGTCACGTCATGACGTTTGTCGACATCCATCTATCGGTCTGTTCAAAAGGAGGCAAACATTTATGAGAAATATCATTCCCGATACATGTAACAGTTTCAAAAGATGGGATTAAACATGAAAATTAAAGAATTATATTACGCACAGCAAGCGATGTCAATAGATTACATTGACTAAACAAGAAGCTCTCAAGAGCCTGTATCGCTTATCTGGACAATGGCTGACATAGATAAAATGCATTTCTAATAGGAAAAACAAAACATAAAATTTAGCAGAATACTTTTTCTTAAATTACAATATTCTTGTTTGGTTTCCATGGCAACTGAAAGATCCCCCATCCATTACAACCCCATAACAAAACACCATCGAAAAAAAATTGGGGAGGGGTTCCCCTTACAAACAAGGTAATACATATTGCTGAAAGTAAAACATTCAGACCACAATTCATTTTTGGATGGGACCACCTCAGGACCATTGTGGCTTAGTTTAGTTCTAATTGGTCTAGTAGTTTCTGAGAAGAAAATCTTAAATGTATATTCCAAAGGGTCCAATGTTAAAACTATGTTCCCGCTGGCGGTCATTTTGGATCAGGTATAGATCTGCCGGATACATTTTTTCGATAGGACCATCTAAGGACCATTGTGGCTAAGTTTAGTTTTAATTGGACTAGTAGTTTCTGAGAAGATCTTTGAATGTCTTTTCCATAGGGTCCAATGTTAAAACTATCTCCCCGCTGGCGGCCATCTCGGATGAGGTACGGACCTGCCAGATACATTTTTTGGATGGGACCATCTAAGGACCATTGTGGCTAAGTTTAGATTTAATCTGACTTGTAGTTTCTGAGAAGATCTTTGAATGTATTTTCCATAGGGTCCAATGTTAAAAATATGTTCCCCACTGGCAGCCATCTTGGATGAGGTACGGACCTGCCGGATACCTTTTTTGGATGGGACCATCTAAGGACCATTGTGGCTTAGTTTAGTTTTAATTGGATTAGCAGTTTCTGCTGAAGATCTTTGAATGTCTTTCCCATAGTTTCCAATGTTAAAACTGTTTCCCGCTGGCGGCCATCTTGGATTAAGTAGGGACATGCCGGATATCTTTGTTGGAAGGGACCATCTAAGGACCATTGTGACTAAGTTTGGTTATAATTGGACTGGTAGTTTCTGAGAAGATCTTTGAATGTCTTTCCCATTGGGTCCAATGTTAAAACTATGTTACCCGCTGGCGGTCAACTTGGATGAGGTACGGTCCTGCAAGATACCTTTTTTGAAAGGGACCACCTAAGGTCCATTGTGACTAAGTTTGATTATAATTGGACTGGTAGTTTCTGAGAAGATTTTTGAATGTCTTTTCCATATGGTCCAATGTTAAAACTATGTTCACCGCAGGCGGCCATCTTTGATGAGGTACGGACCTGCCGGATACTTTTTTTGGAAGGGACCACCTTAGGAACATTGTGTCTAAGTTTGGTTATAACTGGACTGGTAGTTTCTGAGAAGATCTTTGAATGTCTTTTCCATAGGGTCCAATGTTAAAACTATGTTCCCCGCTGGCGGCCATTTGGATGAGGTACGGACCTGCCGGATACCTTTTTTGGAAGGGACCACCTTAGGGACCATTGTGCCTAAGTTTGGTTGTAATTGGACTGGTTGTTTCTCAGAAGATCTTTGAATGTCTTTTCTATAGGGCCCAATGTTTAAACTATGTTCCCCGCTGGCGGCCATCTTGGATTAGGTACGGACATGCCGGATACCTTTTTGAAGGGGACTCCCAAGGACTATTGTGACTAAGTTGGGTTCAAATTGGCTCAGTTGTTTTTAAGGAGAAGATCTTTGAATGAAAAGTTTACGACGGACGGACTGACGGACGACGGACGCCAAGTGATGGTAAAAGCTCATCCTGGCATAGCCAGGTGAGCTAAAGAGTTACAATTTTCTGTTCATGTTTTTATATGTTTAAGAAACACTCTAATCTCAGCAAGATTAAAATAATCATTTCTTGTCAACTCTACTTTTACAAAACGTGATGGACGAGGTGGATCTAATCTATATGTAATGATTTGAAGTGAAGATCCAGGTCCTTTGAAGGTGCCAATAACAGTCATGTTGTTTTCTAATAGTCCAACTGAAATCTCTGCATTTGCAAATCTGTTACCTAAAACAAAAATTGAATATAATCTTATAAATGCCAACTCTTTCAATATTTTAGCTTAGTTTTGGCATCAATCGTTAATGGTTAAGGAAAAAGGAATAAACAAACACAAAAGATAACTTAGAGGCTATGTACAAATATAGCAAATGTAAATACATATTATCAAATTTAAAAAATACAGGTGTTGTAGGCCACAATTAAAATGTTAATATCTATCAAAAATAATAACGACAAAAATATACATGTAAAAGGTGCAAAAAATAAAAAAAAAAGATTACTAATAATGATATCTTCATTGACGGCAAATAAGAACATATGTTCAAAAATACTCGCCAGTTACTAGAATCACTCTTTAGCTTTACGTTTATCTTAAGAGGCATTAAACTTGACGCACTCTTTACTTGATGGAAAGCTCTCAAATTTTGTTATAGACGACACGGTCTTAAGGTAGCATTAAATTCTCTCGCAAGCCGCTCTTATCTAAATTCATGTTCAATTAATTATGACCGTGAGACTATTTTTTCTTGCTCTTTGACACTTTTAATGCAATTGTAACTACAAAATGCTGAAAGCATCAAGTAAATGTACATAGTTAAAAGAGGTCAAGATAATCCTTAAAATTGTATTTAAAAGGGTTTTGATCTAGGATTGCTTCTTGAAGACCCCAGCTATCAAATAATCTTTTAATGAGCATACATCGTTTTGAAACAGCTACAAGATGCATACAGTCATAACCGCATTTTCGATGCAGCAGCTGAAAAGTAAAAATCCCGAACGACCAAAATATCTGAATATTGGAGAAGAGTCGAAATACAATTATTGAAAATGGTTCTTTATTTATACTATAACTAATCCGAGATTCTGATTATCGCAAAATATTCAACGAATGATCGAACAACGCAGTAATTCACGAATGCGCGCAGCGCATGAGTGAATTACAGTGTTTTTCGACCATGAGTTGAATATTTTCGATAATCAGAATCTAGGATTAGTTATTGTTTTTATTATATAGATCAGTTCTCTCATAATTACTGGTTTAATTTGAGATTTTTTTCATGAACTACGTTTTCCATGTTAATCCGCCGAGACGTTTACTTAACAACAACGTTGACGACGTCTATTGTGATGTCACTTCCAAGAGTGAAATTATGGAAAATAATTTCACAGTTAATTATCACTTTTCTTTCACTGAGAAATTTCAATCTTTCACCGTCCTCTATATAATAAAGAACTTTCTCTTCTTTAACCTTATTTGTTTTTAAATTGTTAATATTGGACAAAATTCAGGGTGACCATCATTAGTTGCCGAACCGTAGCTATTATGCTTCTCGGTATTTTGTTTATTGTCCACAAAATTAAAATAAAATACTAACATGCATCTACGATATTGCGCAGCTTGATCAACATAAGACGAAGGTTTGGCAGCGAAAATCGACCACAAATGTAGAGAATAAAAAGAAAATGTAATTTATCTAAACAGTGAGTGGAAATGTAGTGCTGAAACAACCACTTTAAAGCTTATTGTCGGAATAGTCGTTTCGCTGGACTAGAAATCAAATAAGATAATACTTTATTTCAAAATGCAATGTACAACCAACCTGTGTCCAAATTTGTTTTATTGTTATATAGACCGGCTACTCAGGATTGTTGAATATGTGTTCTTTTTTGTCATCCGGGCCAATATCTAAATTTCAAAAGTTGTTTTTGCATATACAGACTCTATGCGACATTTATTAAACAAAATTACATTTCTAATTGCAAAAGTGTAGGAGTTCAAGCTATAAAAAACACGTGGTTAGCAGACGCCTTATATGCGAACTTTTATTCGAAAGTGAGGCCGTAAAACAAAGTAAAAAAATTACTGCAGTGTTCTATCAACCTGACTTTCTATTCAGACTAATAACACTTAAGGGGACGACCATTTAATTGTCAGGAGAGGCTTCAGGCGATTTCGCCTATACATTTTTTTTTATTTTCATGTCCATCTCTAACAAGTTACTTTTCACCAAAATGTCACATCAATTTATTTATTTGTATTTTCCCGCAAAGAATTATATCAACACAGAATTAAGCTATTTATTTTCATGATAAGCAGGGTCACAATATTTATTTCCACGGTTACCAAGATTACATAATGGATTTACAAATCACGTACTCCATCCCTCCAATAAACGAAAAGGACTAAAGATGGTATATTTTCCGAGATATTCTAACTCGCATAAAGAAACGCCACGCTCAATGCAGTATCAAGACCCTTCTATATTTCTTCTAGGACAGAGTCACTTGGCCTCGTACAGAGGACTAAATTTCCTGCCCCTACCCGATTCTCTTCTTTCCAGTGGCAATCAAAACTCGTTGACATGGTTGTGCTTTCCACCTCTATTTTTTTCTTTCTTCTTTTATATATATTTTTTCGAGTTAATTAACTTGTTCTCGACCTGGTATAGCTAATAAATTCAGTGCACGTTAACCTCTAATTAATCAATCAATCTTAATGCCCTAGAACGTTTATCACGATTAATTAAAAAAAAAATTCGGTGGATTGCACAGGATTTATCTTTTAGTCTTATGGGTTTCGGCTATTGACATCTCTGTTCGGTAATTTTGTTATTACCCCACCAAATAAAGACTAGTAGATTTTTATAAGATAGTTTCTTAAGTTATGTTCCTAAGAATAACCATATGTTTTAAAATGAGACCAAAAATAATTTCTAGTTACTTTCTTAAAGCAATCGTTACTCTATTTCGATCTTCTCGTAAGATTTCTGTCTTTTTACAACAACGGCAGTAGAATACCGATGGAACAAAGGAGAGAAATCTACAAAGACACGGCCAAAACGAGAACACAGAAAACATTGACGTTAGACAGATACAAAGCACAGAAATAGAAATTACAACATTCAAAACAAAGGCACTCACAGTGTGAACTCAAGTGACATCAGAGTGACATCAGGTGCTCCGGAAGGTAAGCATGTTAACAGCACCCATCACACGGTCAGCGAGGCATATCAATGTTTTTGAAAGATCTGTTAAGTTGCTGATTGGTTAATGCCATTTTCTAACCCTGAGACAAAATCAATTAGATTCCATGGTACATGTTACTTCTCTAACCCTCAAACAGTACTAAGTTCAATATTGAATTTAGTATTCAAACATGGACAAGGACAGATCGGCTCCATAAACATAACTGACGAAGACAAAACTAAAATTTAACAAGACAACACAAAACAAAACAAAAAAAACTAAAGCATTGACAGTGTGAACTCCCATAAAAATCGAGAGCGACATCAGGTGGTCCGAAAGGGTAAGCATGTCCTGCTTTGTTAACAGCACCAGTCACACTGTGAGTGATTCAATCCGGGAAAATGTCAAAGTCGGTAGTCAAATCCGGGAAGACGTGAATCTAGCTGAAAATGTCCACTTTCATTTGGGATACTGACACGTCATATCTTTCAATGATGCTATGGTGACGGCCATAGAATTTCTTGAGAGATGAGAAACAATCCCTGACTAAGCAGCTTTTGGGACAGTGTTTTTGCTCTGTTCAAAAAATCACTGTACAAACTACACGCTCGGCAGTAACGAATCAACTGTGAAATGTACACTCCATAGGCTGGATAGGTAGGTATATTGCTGCTAAGAAAGGGAAAGTTCACAATTGGGAAATTTTAATCATCATGCTTGTCATATAGCTTAGATTTCAAACGTCCATCTTCTACAATTAAAGATCTAGGTACGAAGCTGAAGTAGGTGTTTCAGCTGTTTCTTTAATTTCAAGCCCATTAGGATAGATCTGATGTAAATACTCCTAATACTTAAATTTAGGATTATTAGCGGAAGCTGAAATTAAAGGACTGGGCTAAATGTTTTTGTTTTCTTTGAATAAGCCCTTGTAAAAACTTGGCCCTGTACGAGTAAAGGAAAAGGTCAGCTAAAAGTGGCGCTCAGTTTGTTCCCATAGGAATCCCTATTGTCTGTTGGAAAACACGACCTCCGAATTCGACACAAATATTGTCGATCAAAAATTCTAACATTTTGATTACCTCAGTCTCGGTGTACTTCTTGTTTGAATCAATGTGGTTCTTAACAAAATATGACTTGTCTTTCCCCATAACTAAATAGGTGTGTCTGCGTTCTCCATTTTTTTTGCAGAAACATTGATGTATTGAATCTGCAATTACTGTTTTCAGTTTATTGTGTGGCAGGATTGTATAACGTGTAGAAAAGTCAAAAGTTTGAATGCTATGGCAATGGGCAAGACTGGATGAGGATAGCTGTTCAATGAGATCTTTTGAATTTTAAGAATACACATTTGGTTCACACCGCTTGTGGAGTAAGCTTTATTACAGTAATTTTTCAGGCCATCTCTGACTGTGGTCAACAAAGTAGTGAGGAGCTGTGAAAGAGGTATAGTGGTGCATCTGGAAGACCCGGCAATGAATCTCTGTATGGATTCATATGAAGTTTAGGTACCCAGTAGATGTAAGGGAGTTGATTGTTTTCAATGTTAGCTTTTATGTCAAATGATGATAACACTGAAGTTTGTACAATCTCATCCCTCGATATTGTAATAGGGGTATAAGTAGGGTTTCCAGATGAACTGTCGATGCCCGTCTCCTTCACAAGGCAGTCGAGATAGTGTTTCTTACACACAAACAGTATGTTGTTAGAAGGTTTGTCTGCATGGACAATAACGTAATGTTCATGGAGGTTGGACAGAGTTCTTACTACAAGGGGATCTTCAAATATACTGGGATTTCTTGATTTCATAGCTGTTTTTAAGCGCCGAATGCGATTTACAATTAATGCCTTTAAATGCGGTTTTCTAGTTACTAGCACCCGGCAGTTAAAATGGAAACTACTCAGCAAGTTTCATGACTAACTTTATTTAAATACTGATGTTGAACTTTATCAATAAATGCGAAAGTAAATAATAACAAAAATATACCCACACGCTAATAGACTATATTGAAAACACAAAATCGGAAATTCACAATCTATTAAGGATTCATAATTCAAAGCAAAAAAAAAACCTTCAAGTCCAATAAAACATCACATTGTTCCGTCTATTACCAGTTAAACTGCTATATTATCAGATATTCATGGAGTAAACTGGCCGCGTTGTTAGTAGTTACTTAACCTCACTAATAAAAGTTAAAGTAGCGCTACCGCGACATTACTAGATATAAACAACGTTGAAAATTAAAAAAAGAGAAAAAATTACGTCGTATACATTACGTAACAATTTTTTTTTTTGGTTTTATACTTCCTGAAAACAGAGCCTCTTTGTTTAAACTTACTTGTTCCGTTATGCCGTCGGAAAATTTTTACATAGGAAATATTTTAGAAATTTCTTTTCTGCATTTCTATCAATGTTCGGTAAGAAGTATTTGGCGTGTTGTCGGATCTCTTATCTGTTGACGATGTACGGTCATTTGCTTACGTAATGTCATTCCGGTTTCACCGATATAATTTTCACCAAAACCAACACAACTCAAAACATATATTAAATTTTTCTTGTGCGTCTAAAAATTATAATGACCCTTTCTTTTTTTTCAAAGGAGAGCAGAGTCACTGGGTCTCTACAGAATGCTAAATTTCCTACCCCTAAACAATTTCCCCTTACCAGTGGAAATCAAATCTCGTTGACCTGGTTGTCCCCTGCACCTTTATTTCTTTCTTCTTTTACTTATATATTTGTTTTTAGTTTAAGTTGTTCTCGTCCTGATATAGCTGAAATATTGTTCAGTGGACGTTAACCCCTAACTGGTCAATCAATGTTAATGCCCTAAAACGTTTAACAGTCTCCTTGTTTTCATCCGAACTAAATGTTCCATAGCTGACGGTGTAGAAAAAAATGGTCATTTATCACCCGATGGTATTTGTTTATTGATCTGAATTATGGCTTTTACCTTGACTTAGAGAATGTCAAGCACTACTCAAACTTAATGTCGTTTGTAACAAATTAAATCACAAACAGTTAAAAGCGCTGGTAATATTGTTCTATGGATTTCAAAGTGTTTTGATTTTATCTTCACTGATTTGACATTTGCAGAAACTCAATTAACAGTAACTGTGGTACTTTGTTAAAAAAAACAACGCTTATTTAAAATCATAAATATAAGAAGCAGGAGATGCTTACTCTAACGGTGTACCTGATCTCGCCCATGGTTTTTATTGGGTCCATGTTGTTCATTTGTATATATATATATATATGTGTGTCTTCATTTCTTCCTTTTTGTGCCATGCTATGGTATGTATTTTTCCGACGATCTTATCCTTTGATTGTTCGTTTAAGACTGACGCTTCGGATTTCACTTACTTTTTAAAGATTTCATCGAAGAGTTGAAAAGCAAAAGTAAAATCAGGTGGCTCGAAGTCCGAGTGCCGGTTACAGCATATGTTGCTTGAAAGACAATGAAGGACCTATTTTAAAAGCAGGCGGTACATGGGAGAATTGGGATATTAACATTATATTCGACTTCAAAATAACTTAAATGTTAAATAGTGGGATATATGAGAAAGAAAGGAAATGGGGTAAATGTCAAGGAGACAACATCCCATATCCAGGTTAAAACGACCCAAAAACAAAGCATCTAGCGGTTTGTTTATTATCCATGTAGTTTCATTGTAAAGATGATGTCGATCTTGCCAAATACAAAACCTAAATGTAATAAAATTCTATGTTGCAATTTAATCGCTTAAGATTCAAAATAATTAAGATTTTTATACATACCATAACTACCACGGTTAATAATCTCCACTTGTGCAATAACAAAATTATATTCTAGATCTACCCTCCAGTTTTTCGTCTGTGGTAATAAGTTGGTATGGAAAAATGAATTAATGTCTCCGTCAACAGCTAATGACGCCGTATAATGTTTATATGTTGAAGTTTGCTTCGCAGGTTTGAACAAAGCAACATTGAAATCTAAAAAAAAAGAAAAAAAACCCAATAATTTCATGCCTTTCAAAACAAATAACTATACGGATGTGTTCTTTCAAGGTTACAACTACATTATCCAACCAAAATTTTGGTATGGAAAACCCCAAAAGTTTGACCGATAGAAAAAGGAGATGCACTTTGACATTATATGACAAAGATTCCATGGAAGTTTTATCCAACTCCATTCATTGATTAAAGAGGAGTTGTTGACTGTAAACCAATACCCACTTATAACAAAGCACATGATGTATCGGCGCTAAGTGCAGATTAGCTCCAATGAAGTATCATATATAGCAGAGAGGATTCAATGTCTTTAGACAAGGAATGCCGAATCACAAAAAATTATTTTTTATGTAGTTGTCTGAAGTGCGTGACATCTTTATATACTATACCTGTCCAGTCGATGATGTAGCATATATTTAATAATGGCTAAATAAATTAATTATACATTCGTTTGAAAATCAGCCCAATATTGCGAGATCTGTAAATTTGTATTAAATTATTCTTGGTTGTTCAATCTGTTGGATTCGTACTATTAAATTAATGGCTTCCTATACGATCCGGCTACCTAATTATAAATTATAGATTTCGGTAACCGGATCATACCTTTTCGTATGATTCATCTAGTACATGATTGAAAGGAGGTCACGATCAGCGCAAACTAGCTATACCTGTCCAGTGGTTTAATTTAATAGGGTCTGTAGGTCTCATTCAATTTTGAAACTTCCAGGTAAAAAACTGTACCCGGAAGTTGCAATTTTAACAGACATGTATGGTGTTTTTTGTAAATATTTCAATGTCATAATACTGTTACGTCATTATATGGCGGGATACGTTTTTTAAATTTCAAATTTATCGCTGTCAAATAACGAAAGTTACAGACCCTATTAGATGGCTAGACAACAACATGAACAGAATGTTGGCCGTTAATGGTCTTATCTCCAACGCCAAATAGAAGCGCCATATTTTTAACAACGAAATAGTTGTCAGATATATGCCATACCTGAGATTTTTCCAATTTAATTTTGACAAATTTTGTTGCATTGGATAACCAGCTGGTTAAGTCAGACATATTTTGAAATACGCGTATATTGTAAATTTCCGTTCGGCCATGAATAAAGCTGCATTTATAAAAGTTTAGTCACTCTTACACTAAAAAAAATCTTACTGATATGCTTCAGGTATTCCGTACTAGAACTCAGACTATCAATGTTTTTCTCGAAAAGTTGAAGTGTGGTTTTCCGAGACGATAGTTCTGTTTTCAATTTCTTGTTCTTGTCGGACAATACAGCAAGAACTGCTTCCAAGTCATCAAAACGTTTTTCAAACCGACTTTCTAGCTCTTCTAGCTTTGATAAAGTGCTGTTGGTTTTGTCTGTTGTTAAACTTGCAATACTAGTCATACTCTTTTCAAGTTGTTTATATGAGTCATCTAGTTTATCTTCCAGTTGAAATTGAATTGTGTACTGGTATGCATCGTTCGAAGCTACAATAAAAGCAAATTTTAATTGTCTTGTCTTATTGTGAAATAATTATTAAATTCGTTTATTTTTTCACATTAAGACGAGACAATTAAAGACGTATCGTATCCAAAATGATAATCAAAAAAGTTTTTTACAAGCTTTCGGGAGAGTCACATAAGTGTATGAATATAAACGATTTTTTATTCACTTGTAGAATACCCTATGGAATCACGACATTTGTCATGGACTTTCAAATATTATAACTCCCATAGCTGGGTTTTTTTTTTACAAAGATTGGTGAATTGATTGATGTTATATTCCAACTTCAGCATTTTTAAGCTATATCGTTCCGAGAACTGGTAAATATGGTAAATTTTTAAAAATATCCATATAATCCCATTATTAGCTTTATGTCCTTGGTACTGGATTTGGCTTCCTATTTCGATATTTTTGGAAATGAGTACTTCTTTTTTGGAATACTTTTGGATTATGGCTTTCCATATCATTTGATTTTAATGCTGCTGATGAGAGGTTACTCCTTGAAACACGTGTACAGCATAACGAAATTAACTGTTTTATGCAACATCGGTATTTTTTGTATTTATAGAAGTAAAAACTTTACATGTTTAATATCTTGTTCCGATTTTGACCCAACTATCGTTTAAATATTAGGTGACGTACAAATAATATTAGCAATAAATGTTTTAGCGTCAAAATTTAATCTGCAGCATGCAATCACTTTTTAGAAGACAAACTCGAAGTTTTTTAGCTCACCTGACCCAAAGGGTCCGTGTCAGCTATCTCATCACTTGGCGTCCGTCCGTTAACTTTTCACATATTCATATCCTCTGAAACCACTGAGGCAAATTCAACCAAACTTTACCGGAATGATGTATGGACAAAGATTGCTCATTTCGTTTTGATCCGACAAAAAAAAACGTGGCCGCCATTGCAGAACTTAGATTTAACATTGGACCCTATGGAGGAAAATCAGATTTTCATCTTCTCCTCTGAAACCATTGTAGCAAATTAAACAAAACTTTACAGGAATGATGTATTAAATGTCCATAACAAAGATTGCTCATTTCGTTTCGATCAGATACAAAATTGCCGCAAGCGCGGAACTTAGGTTTAACATTGGACTCTATGAAAAAAATCACATTTTCTTCTCCCCTGAAACCACTGAGGCAAATTCAACCAAAGTTTACAGGAGTGAAAGATTTCTCATTTCATTCTGATATGCCAAAAAACATGGGGCCAGCGAGGAACATATTTTATCATTGGATCATATGGGGGAAACTTACTTCTCATCGTCAACTCTTAAACTTTTGAAGCAAATTTAACTAAACTATATTGAAATGATTTGCAATGATTACTCATTTCGATATTTCAATGGTATCAGACAAAAAAAAAAAAAAAAAAAAAAAAAAAACCAAACAAACAAACATTGGTGCCAATGGAGAACATAGCTAAACATTAGACCCCATTTGTTAAAACCTCATTTTTTGGTCATGCATGGCATAGAAGTATTTTGTCAGGTGAGCGATACCGGCTCAACCTCTAGTTTAATAGTTTGATCTAATGTTCCTATGTCGCAACGTAGTGTTATTTCAAACAGACATACAAAACTATGAAAGGATATGGAGTACATGTACATGTGACAAAGTCTCTGCAAATACATGGTAAAACCAAGCAATGGCACACTTTATTGTTGTACTGCATCTTGAAGTCACCATGATGACTTGAAGTAATGTCTCGTTTTAAGCAATTTCAGCTGTTAAGTTTGAAATGTCTGCTCTTTCTTCAGTAATGTGGAAATGTTAAAAATATCAGATTTTTTTTTTAATTTTAAGATATCTTGTCGGTCTAAACTCGTATGTAACAAAAATAAAATAAAAATGATATGTCGCTGATCATATTTTCCTGATATCCTGTGTAATTTTAGTATAAGGTTACAATGAAAAGGCTGAGAATAGAACAGCCTCTGCTTGTAGATTGTCATTCCCCGACGGTATTCGCAAACGCAGTAGTTAGTACATCGGTGCTGACCAAAAAAACGATTTTATCTATTAGCTTTATTCATAGCTCTATCCTTAGCTGATTTTGGCGTTTTATTATGATCTTTTTTGAATATTTGTTCTCTATCAGATTTTTATCGAAATGACCATATGCAGAAACTAACTTCGCCGTTACTTCGGTATTTTGTCATTCATATGAAAAGCACTGCAATACATATATATCGATGATAACATTTAGTAAAGGTTTTAACTAGTTTATGATAACGAAAACCTTGATGTAATAGTTTTTTAGTTATGAAAAGATTCCGTTCATTAAAATCGCAAACTTTATTACATACTGTATTACATAATGTATTTTCAGAGGTCAGCAAATTAAAGTAGTGTATATTGAAATTAAAAAAATATTTGTATCTTATGTACAGATCAAAGTGTGATAGTTTTACCAAAGAAATTAACAAAAGAAATGAAAAATAAACAAAAGCGGAATCTGTAATTGTTTGGTATTTCAAGTGTTGAAATTCAAACTCCATCGTAGTTTTGTCCTTAGTTATGTTTGATATTACTGATTATTCGGATTTCTTTTTGTTTTATGCATTTTAAACATTTTTTTTGCACTAATGTATTGCCTTTATTTGGGATTTAGTGCTGCTCATGAGGAATAAAATTCCGAAATGGCCATACAGCTTATTAAAATCATTGCAGTTGGAGTTGTGTGTTATGGTCTCATGTTCATTTACTCAATATTCTTTCATAAAATATTTATAACAGTTTATTTACCAATATTGTTTATTTAAGTAGCAGATATGAAATGAAAAACCTTCATATTATGCATAAGATAGTTTATTATTTTAAAACGTACTTCTTCAAAATTGTTTTTTTTAACACTTCGAAAAATTGTCAAATAAAACTCACTGTTTAATCCATGCATTTCAATCTGATCAAATACATTTCTTTTAAGTAGTCTGATAATATCTGTTATATCCATGGTGCCTTCAAATGTCATCTTGTTTGATTTTAGTAATGACGAATACTTCGGTACTGAGTCCTCATAAGTAACTGATTTGGCACCTGTGGACATGTAGAATTTTCTTGTAAGTCACAAACAATGTAAAAGGTAGTCAAGTACAGTTCCATATGAATATCAAATATCATTACAATAGGAAATCTGATTTTCAGAAATTTTGGCTTATCCTAAAGTCTTTTCAAAAGTCCATTCATAATCAAAAAGAATTTCTCAAGTGTTTGTCGTTATACAAATATGTAAATTCCACATAGTTTCTATATAAATATTCGCGAGTGATCTTACCTGTTGTAGTACATTCTATAGGGAAAACAGTTTGAGGATAACAGGAATTTGGTCCTCTGATTCATACAATGCTTAGTGTGATTGCTCAATAAAATATCTAAAGGGGTAGGGACTATAAGGTCCATCTCAAATGTTCATAATTTTTTCAGGGAATTATCTATACGATGTCCTCTTCACGTCCATGTAACTTTTTAATATTTATCACTTCACATTTCTCCAGCAAACATCGTTGAAAAGACAGACAAAAAACGCGCAAAATTCGTGCTATTTATAGCATATATGATTTATGTAACGCTTCTGAAGTATATGCCCGTATTATGAGAGTTTTTGTGACACCTAAGAAAGATTATACACAACAGGCGTAAATGGGGTATATGATATCAAAAAAGATGTTTCAATGCTCGCTCTACTGAAATATCCTTATTAACGGTTGCTATGCAGACAAATGTTATACGGTGTTGAGTATAATAAAAATAATAATGAACTCAGGCTTTTCACCCCCTAATAAATACAGCATTACACGCAGAATTTGAATTATTTATCAAATAAAATTTATTCATTCGAACGGGATTTGGTTTTCTGTCAAGACTGTAACAACTAAGTTTTGACATTGTATCTGATATAAACCAGATCAATTTAATCCGACTAAATGCGATAAACATAAATAAATAACAAGATGTGTTTGTGAAACACTACATATGCCCCCAGATTCCCAATTTTACCCCTTTTGGTCCCTTTTGACCTTTGACCTATTTTTTTTTTGCACATTTATGTTCCTCTTGACTAGACCTATACACTTGCCAAGTATTCAAAGTCTACCTTATATAGTTCAAAAGTTAAAGCCAAGGTTAAAGTTTCGGACGCACAGACAGACAGGACAAAAACAATATGCCCCCGATCCTCGATCTGGGGGCATAAAAATAAAATAAGAAGTTTACAAAGGAAAAGACACTAAGATTTTAACTTTTAGCAATGACTTTGTTTCATTTTAGATAATAAAGTGGGCTGTATTGAATGCCTTAGGGGCGCTACAGTATTTTTATTACACCGTTTGAACTTTGGTCAAATAATTATTATGAAAAATGCGCAAATTATATTCCTTGCAGGAGTAAAAAGTTGTAACTGATTTAATGTGATAAAAATATAAGATTTTAATTAATTTACCATGTTTGCGCAATTTACATCACATTTCTGTATATCTTTTATATATACCATTATAATGCAACATGAAGGCGATATAATCAAGTAAAACAATTAAAACGGCTTTGTTAAATAACATTTAGATACCAGCGAAGTTGCTGATTTCTGGTTTCTTTGAGAAAAGTTCTTTTTCACTAAGCTTTGAAATAGCCTTTGTCTACACATTTTAAAAGCTAAACATTTTTAAAATTGATATACCTATACTTTGTAAATTTGCTCGCGTGATTTAGCGGATAATTTTTATTCACAAATAAGGAATCAGGAATTTGTGTGTCATATTCTCTAAAAGAGCCCGTTAATATACCTTTTAACATAAACGATCAATGTATAAAGTGATTTTTTATTGATTCTAAAGTTTCATAAAAGATTATCATTTGGGTTGGGTGGAAGAAGAAGCAGTAGTAAGTACACAGACCATTTCCTTGCCCGACGTTTTTTAGGAACAAACCTATATTTTGTCTTAATACTCTACACATGTTATGACATTCTGTGCTTAAAATTATATTTTTTA
The DNA here is from genome assembly GCA_002080025.1 of Modiolus philippinarum. Taxonomy (NCBI): domain Eukaryota; kingdom Metazoa; phylum Mollusca; class Bivalvia; order Mytilida; family Modiolidae; genus Modiolus; species Modiolus philippinarum. The sequence continues at coordinate 22,097 of MJUU01058088.1, forward strand.
TCAACGATTTGAGCTTGGCCAGTCTTATAAAACGAAAAAACCGATTTGTTTTTGTTTTTTTTTGTTTTTGTTTTTTGTTTTTGGAAATTTTGAGATTGAGGAGAATCTTCTTCGTGAAAAGCTCGGTGTCCTTAGTTGATGTTGCTTTTTATTCAAATCCAATTAATTTGTTCCAAGGACTTACAATGACAAGGATATGCAACTCGTACACAATTCATTTTGCATTTTAAAATCTTTGGCGGGACGTTTGATATGCATTCATTTTGCAGCTATCTACTGAAAAATTTGTGAATGGATTTTAACAAAATGATGTTATTCTGAAAGCTGACACATTTTTACGTTGTTAAAATAAATTTTGTTTCATTATAGCAAGTACTTTCTTCAATGCACGCTGCTGAAGTAAGCAATCAAAACATTTTCATTGATTTTTTTTGTAACTTCCGGTTTATATTCGGTAAAATGACCACAATTTGCACTTAATGGCTTTAAAAGTAGTTAACAGAATTTCACATGATTAATATTTTCGTAAAGTGTGTCATTTACTTCATATATTGCCAGGAAAATTTTTGTGACAATCATTGATATAATTATGTTGTTTTGATGCATAAAAGACAGTGTCCCAAAATTGACAAAATCTTGCATCCCGTGATATATTTTCAATTTATCGTGAGATGCTTATCCTTATCTCATTATACGTCCTTTTTTGTTCTCTAATAACCTTTTATGTATATATATATGAATTCCCTCAAACACATAATCAATTTCGTCCCACGTCGTTCTGCACAACAACATTTTTATCATTCTGTTACAACTGTATTTTTATTTCGCAATCAATTTAGAAAATGATAGTTTAGACTTCGGCATTTAGTTAAAAAGTATAAGCCTGCCAAGTAACACGGTAAATTTCCGTATTATAAACACCAACAACCATTTCATTTTCGAGGAGAAATCATGTATTGTATAGAAAAAGAAAGTCTGAATTTTGATAAGGAAAAAAAAATCAGAAATACAGAAAAGTGCATCAGATCCAGTATTTTTACTTAAGACAGGTAAGAAATCGTCAGTCAGAAATTGACCAAAATAGATTTGTGTTTCGATCAACAAATCCTTCTGGGACCGAGACATTTATTACTTGTATGACTTGTATGTTTCGCAAGTAAAAAGATTATTTCACGGTGATGTAACACTGCAATATTTCCTTCTATAGACAAATTTTTTTGCATATATGTTAGTCTTAATTTTTCGATGGTGGAATTTCTGCCAAACAAAGATTTTATTTCTACTCATTTTATCTGGAAAATGCATTTTTGTAGTAAAAGCAAACAAACAAATAACTGCATGAATAAGAGAATAAGAGATCACCTGTTTATTGTGCCCACATCTCATGATTTTATTAGGGGACGACCATTTGATTCTGAGGGGGGGGGGGGGGGGGGGGGNAAATATATAATCTGGCCTGCACATCCGAGAAAATAAATAATCTCACCTTAGATTTATTGGTACGATACGATTATGTTATTGAAAATAAAATTTTTTGCCGCGAAGCGGCGAAAAATAAATATTCTGGCCCGCAAAATTTTGAAAATAAATAATCTTGCTCGACCGAAACAGCCAGCCCCCCCCTTCAGAATCAAATGGTCGTCCCCTTATGCTAAGTTTTCTATCAATTGGCTCGATGAGTGCCCTGTGGTTGTTTGAATGTTGTGATCGTCTTCTCTCGTTTTTGTCTGGCAGTGGATGACAGGGATTGTAATAACGCTTTGCCTTTTAAGTTTATGTTTGTTGACGATCCCGCATCCATGGATCATTAGGTAAAAAAGCATGGATGTAGCTCGACAATTAGCAATGAATTCTGCTCAAACCGGTGCTAGGGGCCGTCTTGAACTTGCTATGAGTAAACTCATTGTTGAAGGCCCTGTGTTTGTCTATATGTTGTAGTTGTCCACTAGCTTAAGACACTAGTGCTTTTGTCGGGCAAAGGATGACAGTGATTGTAAGAGCACTTTGCCAGTTTAATTTATGCTTGTCGACAATCCCGCACCCATGACCAAGAAAGACATGGATGTAGCGTTGCACGACAATTAGCAAAGAATTTCGCTTAAACCGGTGCTATGGGCTGTCTTGAACTTACTATGAGGTATGAGCAAAGCTCATTGTTGAAGGCCTCATGGTGACTTCAAGAGGAAGAACAACAATAAAAGCGTTGTTCCTTTGCTTGTTTTTTACCATGAATTTGTAGAGACTTTGTCTCATGTGCATTTACTCCATATCCTTTTATTCACCATTATTATGATTTCAAGATGAAGAACAACAATAAAAGCGTTGTTCCATTGCTTATTATTACCATGTATTTGTAGAGACTTTGTCTCATTCGCATGTATATCAGTAATTTCCCTCGAAAAAATAAGATCAAATACTCAAGACCGCAGCTATATTGCTGATATAATGTAATATGTCATACATTTTTGACACTATCTTGTACATAAAAAGTTACTGTAAGACAACTTCAGTATAATACCGAAGAACAAGGAATGCAGTTATTACAAAAAACATCAGGTGCTCCGGAACGGTAAACATTTCCTGCTCTGTTAGCCGCCCCCGTCACACTGTCAACGAATCAATCAAGGGTCAAGTCAAAACCGGCAATGTCAAACCCGTGAAGACATAAAATCTAGCCGAAAATGAAGAATTAATTCACTGGAGCTTGAATATATACTGATTTTACCACGGGTTGGCCCTTTATGCCGAATATTTTACCCTGAACGACAGCCAGCGGTGAAATAGCGACATAAAGGGCCAACCCGTGGTAAAATCAGTATATATTCAAGCTTCCAGGAATGATTTCGATTCCAAAAGGACAAATAAGGCACATTTTGTGAAGCGAAGCACTCTAAGGTAAAGGAAAATAATCGCCGTTCCACCAGTTTAACATTCCAAAGAACTGAAAATATGTATATTAATATGATAATTTTTAAATCAAATATTTTTTATGTGGGCTTAAAAGCTAATTTACAATACAAAAAAAAGACAGTAGAAATATTTATAAGCACCTTTATTTTTATTTCCAATTGCATGATATTGGAACAGCCTTTAATACATAGCGATTTTAACACGGGTTTAGACACATAGCGTATTTGAGACATCATATTAGAATGCCCGTTTTAATTTGGTACAACGACACGTCATATTTATTTACAAAAATTAAAATATGAAATTCTTTCCATTCTAATTTGTTTTACAACAAAGGTTTACAGGATGAAGAACAGATTATAATAAAAGCGTTGTTCCATTGCTTGGTTTTGCCATGTATTTGCATTTACTCCATATCCCTTCAAAAGTTACAATATCCGAATTGTACTGCTAAATCTAAAATTTCAAAGACTTTATTTTCAAGTTTAAGCACTGAAGGTCGTGGATATGTTCACAACTGAGGCACGCACCGGTATATTGAAGTGATTTCACTTATATTAAATACTCACATCATTATGGCCTTGACCAAATGATAAGCAACTCGTCAATTAATCAGTAGATACAGCGACTATTAAAATGCAGTTTATGCACAAAATACCCGGCACTGAGGTTTCAGATACTTAGTATACAAAATCCGGCACTGAGGTTTCAGATATACAAAATAAATAGAGTTCTTTTATGAAGTCAATGAGACAGATCAAAATACGTATGATGAAATGTAAACGTCATCCTGTAATGCAACATTTATGTGACGTCAATTCGCTACCTGCCTCGAACAGATTAGGCTCCCTGCTTTTTGGGGGCATTTTGAAAAAAAAAAAACGAAGTCTTAAAGCAGCTTGTCAATAAAACAAAATTAAATCTGGCATAAATGTATTTATATATGGTTTGAAGAAACTAACGCGTCGTCAGTAAACCATTGCGACCGTCAAATCTAAATTTGATGTCCCGTATTCTCAAATCTCCGAAATAACACCAAAAAAGTGAACGTTGAACTTTAACACCTGGGATACTTTTAAGTTTAAATTAAAAACTTTTGTTTTCTGTGTGTATTAGAAGATGCTAAATTTTATAATCGGGCATTTTATTGAAATATTTCTTGCATCTTGATCATAACCATTGATATCTGTAAATATACTGAGTTAGTGCCGCCCTCGATATTCAAAGGGAGCAGGGTTTAATAAAATAAGCAATAGACTCTTCTTTAAAACAGTTTATAATCAGGTATTTCATTGAAACATTTAACAGAGTTATGCATTACCATGGATATCTATGAATAAATTTCATATACTGTTTATTGTAAGAAAAAAGCGGCAGAAGACATGCACAGATTTTGACGTCAGCAACGAGTGTATTTAAAAAATTCACCCCTCCGCAGCATTCGATCAACACAAAGATTTGTTGAAATATTCTTTTGACAAACAAAAATGCACATGTACATTGTCTTCTTGATCGAGGCGTGTGGAGGGGTCTAACTTTTCTATATACAATTTGCAAAACACGCCATTTTTCTGCAATATCAACTGAAACACGATGTGTTTGTGAAGTCACGCGACGCCAATGTAACCATTGAGATAGAAAAATGTGTATGCAAAACGTTCTTTGCGCTTTGGTGCATTAGAAACATATACTATATAAACGATTATTGGAAGGAAAAAAAATCCTGAAATTTGGGCCAAAAACAGCTCTTATAGTCCCCTCTCCTTTCACACACCTCTTGGCTAGGAATACTCAAACATGTCATAATTTATGTAGACTAATAGAGGGAATCTTCCAGTCAATATTCCGCTCCTTCACTTGTAGTAAATTCTATTTAATTTTTTTTCTAGAATGTGCAATGAGTAAATTAAGAAAACTGACTTATTTCTTACAAATGCATAGAACAACACTGGAAAATCAACATGAAATGCAAATTCATTTCAGTCATGTGCCACCAGATTTTGGAATTTAACTGAGCCTTGGTTTAAAACGAAATGGGTAAGTGTTTCCTCTTCACGTTACATACGTGTCTACACCAAATATATCTGTAGAGACTTTCACAGGCCCCTTTTTGTCATTTGTTTTCTTTTGTGACATTACATTTCTTGTACTGGCGTCCCCTATTGCAAACGTATGAATCGAAATAACAAAACTCCTCAACAGTCTATTGTAGTTAATCTGGTGGCATTTAAATTAGTTACCTGGCCCCTCCCACAGCTTACCGGGCGCAGAGCCTATATTTCTCCATTGAAGGACATTTGGAGTCGTATAAAAGGCTTAATTTCCTGTCCCTACCCATTCGTCCTCTTTTCCGGTGGCAATCAAGAAACAAAAAATACCCAAGTTGCATAAAAACGGTAAATTTCATGATGCTGTACACGTGTAAAGGAGTAAACTCTCGTCAGCAGCATTAAAATAAAATGATATGGAAAGTCAAATCTAAGAAGTTATTAAAAAAGAAGTACCTACTACCAAAAATATCGAAATAGGAGGCCAATTCCAGTACCAAGGACATCTACCGACTCTTTTCACAAATTGTTCCAATCTCCTATTTTCTTCTTACATCTGTAATTGATTTTAATAATGCTGAAATACTTTTTACTAGACGTACAATTCTATCTGATCAATCAATCAATAGTTGACAATCTTCTTACGTATTTAAAAAGCATTTCGTGTAACACTTGCCGCGATCATAGTTCACACTCTGACCCTTGTTTCATTTTAGTTTTTTACGTCATAAAACGGATCAACATTACCTTCATCCCCGTGCTCGATTCACTATTATTAAAATATGTCCATAACGTTGCAAATATTGGAATTCTTAAATTTGGAAGAAAAATAAATGCCTGTATTATTCATATTTATCATACTTTCTCAAGATATGTGTCTTTGCATGTGTCATGCAAAGAGAATTAAGCCAGCCATATCTTCAGGAGGTGTAATATGAAATCCGTCTTACACGGGCGTGTAATATGAAATTCGTATTACATGGGGTAAAATATGAATTTTTTAAAATGGTGACTGACGATTTTCCAATTCATGGAATAAACAAAGATTCGCATATTTCAGTATAATTTTACGGAATTAAGTAATAAAGCAATTTATCCATTTACTGGGGACAATCAACATTTTTTGCGGATTTTTAGTGTATACCCGTCACAAGTTTCTTACTTTTATGTAGTTGTTCCAGTCAATGACCCGCGTTGTTATGAAAAAACTTTGTCCTCCCTTTTGCGAAGAAAATTACCAGTGTTAGAAAAGATTCAGTAAGATGTTCACCTTTAATCAATTTTCACGTTTTCCAGGACACTTTACCAACTATAAGAGTTGGCAATAAATGTAAGTGTTTGTCACAAAAATATATAATGTATAAGCTATGCCTATAACGAAACCTGCCCTATCTCAATGATCTCATTTGCATGATCTTGTGTAAAAATATTTATTACATACTTAGTATAAATAAAAGCGTTTTTGCATGATCAATATGACTGGAAGTAAACTGTCCATATTTTCACACCCCAGGAAAATAATAGGTTATTTTATGCTCCTCATGCATCTCAAACAAAATAAACGACTTCCGGTCCATATTGGCCTGGGCAAATAAATGACTTCCGGTCCATATCGACCTGGCATTTCTAAACGTCGGAAGTATGTAATAAAAAGATTAATACATGTGCATTTCCATATTGACCTGATTATCATCCCTCGACTTCGTCTCTGGCCAATATGGGTGTCTCGGGATGATAACCAGGCCAATATGGAAATGCCCATGTATTAATCTGTATTTCAAAGCAATTTATTTACAACTTTCCTTACAAAAGTGCTTACATTTAATAGCACAAGATACATTCCCATTAATTTTCTTTATTGTTTGAAAATACCATGTCTGTTGGATGAGAAACACCAAACAAGAGGGAATTATCTGTTGAAATGTATAAAACAGACAAGAAAGAAAAAATGGGGTGTCAAAGGTCATTTTTTTCTATTCTAACTCATGAGTGAACATTTTATTGTTTCATTTTAGTAATTAGCGAATGGTATACGTTGAATTTGTTTAACATAATAAATACAAAATACCGAAGTTACTGTAAATTGAGATAATGATATCAAACATGCTCCCATTGAAACAAATTCCGATGAAAACGACACTGACTAAATGACGTACAAATTACAAATGAGTATTTTATTTACATTCTATAACTTTATTTCATATGAAATAAAGAAGAGTAAAGCTGGTCAATTGTTGAAGTATATGATAGTTTATGATATGGCATTTTTCATGTCATATCCCATTTCATCCCTCGACCCATATTAGCCCTCTGGCCTTCGGGCTAATATGGTTGTCTCGGGATGATATGAGATATGATATGAAAAATGCCATATAATAATCTCTATGTATCTCACAAAGACCGATGTCGTCTTACACAATTTCAACAGAGAGTATTTTCCATTCTTGTGAAGTTGAAATTAAAGGTAACATTCTACCTTTCATGGACAGCACTAATACCTGCCCATCTCCTAGGAATAAGGAACGATTCTTGATGTAGTTGAATTCCAACGACTATAAAATTCAAATCACAAAATATATAATAAATAGGATTTTTCTACAAAGTTCATATATAATCCTAAAATGCCGTAAAATACATTATTTGAAAGGTTCATATTAAGTATATTTAACTCATAGCCATGAAAAACAAGTTACGTTTTTTCATTTTATTATGGTACATGTGGTACGTGTAAGGGAACTCTTATGCAGAGTTTAAACTGGAACATAAACCAAATGATTTTTGGTGATGTTATGTCAATGCTTACAAGTTTGAAAAAGAGGAAGAGAAACAGTTGAAAATGTGTATTTATGTTCAGACGAGTTGCGTTTGAATAAAATTTCTTGAATTATAATAATTATTCTATGACTTTAAATCTGAGAATGCATAAAATTATATTCTGTTCTTGAATATGTTGAAAGTGGTCATACTGCATTACTTAATCTTGTGTTTTTTGCAAGCTACTGGTACAAACAAAACAAGCGGACCATTAAAACTGGTATTAATTAATAACAATGAAATTTTCAGAACAGCTAAATTATCGGTCCAGATTTGCTTTTTGTTATTATTTAAAATACAATCAATAACCAAGTTGCATTATAAACGGTAAATTTCGTTATGCTGTGTTTGAAGGAGTAACCTCTCATCCGCAGGATTAAAATCGAACAATATGGAAAGCCATTATCCAAAGATTGTCAAAAAAGAAGTACTCATTGCCCAGAATATCGATAGACAACTCTGGCCATTTGGCAGCTGAATACTCTAGGGGACCTCTTGTCCACCAGCAGTGGCATTTTAAACTTTGTTTTAAAAATACTTACAGTTGACCGCAATACTCGAAACTGTGATAAAAAATAAAGCATTCTTCATCTTGTGTACTCGAACATCAATACTTAATTTTTTCAATTTTTGTTCTCTCATTAATTCAGTTAAGTGAAGTGTAACTAGTGTACAAAAATGTTTTTGATTTAATCTATTTCAATTTAAATTCAGATTTATTGGGGAAAAATGTGTTAACATTGTTCTGAATACCCGATAATATATGTAAAGTTAGTGATAAGCTGTACTCATGCATTTTAATTAGCTTTAATCTACTAACAGTAGCTAACAATAGAAATCCTAACATCTTTGTGGCTGACATCAGTGGAAAACCATAGAACAAAAATATTAAAATTAATTATGTCCCCCAAACGAAGTTTGGGAGACATATTTAGTTTACTCCGTTTCTTATTATGTCGCCTCAGACGTAGTCGGGGCGACATATTGTTATTGTATTGTTTCTTCTTTTTATTTCTTTGTTATTATTATTATTGTTCTTCCACAAATCTTGTCCGGACTATTTTGAGAGAACGGTTTGATGTAATCAAATGAAACTTGGCAGGAAGTTAGATCACCATGACGCGGAGTGCAGGCTACGAAAAAAAATTTCAAAATGACCGCCATTTCCAAGACGGCCGCCAAAATACTTCAAAATTTCAACGTTGTCTGATTTTAACGAAAAATGATTTGTAGGTAGATTTTGACGCAGCGAACAAGATGGAAGCATCGAATTGGCTGCCAGGGGTGACATCAGCTATTGTTTGCAATTGCAAATCTAGTTATTATTATTTTTTGCTTTTTTTTTCTTCTTCTTTCTTCCGCTCAATTCTTGTCCGACACGTTTCTCAGAAACTATGGGCCCGAACTTTATGAAACTTCACAGGAATGTTTGCCTATATGAGTAGATGTGCAGAAACCTTTCAAAGTTTTCAAAATGGCCGCTGTTGCCATGGAAACGGAAAAAAGGCGGGAAAATTCAAAGTGCTCAATATTGGATGAAATTTTACCGGAGGGTTGCCTAGCATGCATAGAATTGATTTTTGGTCTCAAAATTTTCAAAATGGCGACCGTTGCCATGGAAACGGAAAAAAGGCGGGAAAATTCAAAGTGCTCCAATTTGGATGAAATTTTACAGGAAGGTTGTCTGACATGTGTAGAAATGATTTTTTAGTCTCAAATTTTTTATATAAGATTAATGCTATTGCCATGGAAATGGAAAAAGGCAGGAAAATTCAAAGTGGTTCAATTGGATGAGATTTTACCGATAGTTATCTGACATGTAGAAATTAATGCTTAGTCTTAGAAATCTCATAGATGCTGCTGTTGCCATGGAAACTGGAAAACATTAACAATGTTCGTTTGGGGGACATCTGTAACGCTCTGCGTTACAATAAGCAGTATTTGTAAATTGCCACACTATTCAACAAAAGGAGCTATAATGCCGGCAAAGGAGAACAAAAATATTAAAATTAATTGTTAATTGCCGCACTATTTAACAAAAGGAGCTATAATGCCGGCAAAGAATGTTTGTAAGAAATTATACTATAAAAAAGTTTTAGTTTGCAAACTTGCAAATTTACTACATGATTGTAAATTTTGTCGAAAACTGAGGAGTATCACACACATGCAAAGCTCTGTCTTCAGCTAATTCGGATTTCCATTAAGATTATATTTAAGATATTAAGGGCTCTTCCAGAAATAATTGTATGGGGAGGAAGGGGGGTGGGGGTCGGATGGCACTTTTAATAAAAATTTGATGGGTCATGGGGTATATTGGAGACTTGCACTGAAGAAGCAAAGAGACAAACAAATACAAATTTTATACATGGTGGGTCTTTTTAAAAAGTGCCTTCCGACCCCCCAATACAATTATTTTTGGAACAGCCCTAAGTTAATTGTCTTCAAAATGTATACATTTCATTTGGGCTGAAGAGACATACATGTTATCACCATGAAGTCATCATGAGGCCTTCAACAATGAGTTCATACCTAATAGTACCGACTCCTAGCACCGATTTGAGCGGAATTCATTGCTAATTTTCGAACAACGTCACACCCATATCTATTTACCCCTTGGATGCTAGATAATCAACAAATATAAAATAGGCTGGTAAAGCGCTAGTACGATCACTTTCATCCGTTTTCCGTACGGATAAATTATCTATTTTATAGGAACTCTGGTCAAAGTCTTCCTATTTTGCCATCATTTTCCAGACATTCTAACCAGTATCTGAGACCAAAACAACTTCTTTGATAGTTTATTTAGTGATGCTTTGATTTTCCCTCTATGTTCAGCAACTTTCACATAGCCTATGCTATTACCTAATGCAAAACCAAGACATCAGGTATAATCGAATTGAAGAAGGAAAATTTGTCAAAGAAATCAAATCTTGCCATGTCATACCTCCCTGACCTTTGTCATAGAAGGCCAAAGTTTGTGCCATCAAAACTGTTGTGGGCATAAACGAATGCATGTTTCATACACTAGAACTTTTGTCGGGGCAACGATTGAAAGTAATTGCAAGATCACTTTGGAAGTTTAATTTATCTTTGTTAATGACCCCAAATTCATGAGATTTCTAAAGACATGGATGTAGCGTTGTTCTACATTTAGCCAAAAAAAAAAAAAAAATCCGTTCCATTCTAAGGGCCGTCTTGAACTTACTTGCATGGTTTTATCATGTTTTTGTGGAGACTTTGTCAAATCTGTAATTACTCCATATCCTTTCATTGTTTATTGATAATAGGGTCCGTAAGTCTCGTCATGTGACACCGAGAAAAAAGATAAATTGAAATTTTAAAACGTTTCCCGCCAAAATATGACGTTGTATGACGTCCAAATGATTTGCTTGAAACGTCATATTTTCTGTTGAAAATGCACTTTCCGGGTACAAATTATGTACCCGGAAGTTCCAAAATTGAACGAGACTTACAGACCTTATTAAGACCCTCATTGGCCATATAAATTTCTTCTTCGAGTACTCAAGGAAAGACGTAATTTTCTATTGACGATCAAATTATTTGTTAGCTTGAAGGGTATTTAAACTTTTCCCATATATCAACTTTACTTTAATTGACAGGTTCAAATAACGTAGGGCACAACAAATCAAATGAATATATAGTAGCCTATGCTCCCTCTTGGTGTATTTATCAATAGACATCTAGCAATGAATTCCGATGAAACCAGTGCTGGGGCCGACTTCAACTAACTGAGGTATGAGTAAAGCTCATTATTGAAGGCCTCATGGTGACTTCAAAATAAAGAACAACAATAAAATCGTTCCTTCATTGCTAAGTTCTACCATGTATTTGTAGAGACTTTGTCTCATTTGCATTTACTTCATATCCCTTTATTGTTGATTTTAGACTGGAGTTTGTCTCTTCTACAGTGTGAAGTCCGTAAAAAGATTCCCCGTGAGAGATATGTATGCTCTCTAAACATTTAAGTTAGGGTGAAATGTACTAGATATTTTCAAATTTAGGCTTTTTTAAACTTTTGTAATTGCAAATAATTATTCTGGCCACATGTTTTTATTGTGCCCACATTTAACGATTTTATTATGCCAAGTCTTCTCACTATTGGCTCGATTAGTGCCCTGTGGTTGTGTCGCCTGCGTTCACGCAGTGGGGACATATAGGATCACAATCCGTCGTCTTGCGTCGTCGTCGTCCGCGTCAGCGTCACAAAAAATATTGTCAATTTTTCAAGAACCATAATAAAATAATAATAATTTTTATTCGAGTGCAAATTACAAATACAAGTAGAACAAGTAAAACATATAACATTTAACAATATATGAAGAACATAAAATTAAGACAACCTGAGTATCAGTAAAAGATTTTACATAAAAGACAATGAATGAGATTATAAAAATTGAGCACTGAAGTCAATCTTGTTGACTACATAAATTTTTTTATATTAGAAATTAAAACTTATTTTAAGATATTTATAAGATTTGAAAAAAATTATAAAATCATAAAAAAGATGGATTTTCAGCACTCTGGATAACCCATTAAAGCTGAATTACAGCTTATTTCCAGTGGGGTCCTTTTACTTAAAAAATATGCCATCAGGTTCATGAAACAAGGCAGCGTTCGGACAGACAAAAGTTAACTAAGCTACAAACTCTCTTAATACTGCATATTTGTCACAGATATTATTATAAATTGTTATATTAATAAAAAATGTACTCGTTTTGCCAATTATTTTTCAATTTTTCCATAAAATGAGTCTTAACACTTTTTTTTTTTAATTTTTGTTTAATTTTACAGTTTTTTAAATGATCGGGCAAAGCATTCCAGTCTTTGATCTCATTAAAGAAAAATTACTGGATTCACCTCCTTATATCCTTTTACGGAGGAAATGTTAAAATTCATACTACTGGATCTAGTACTATATGACATAGATTTCCTTGTAAATTTACTGTTCATATATTCTGGGCTTTTGTTATTAACAATATTAAATACATGATAAAGCCTTAATTGTTTGACTCTATAATCCAAGCTTTTCAAATTCTTTATGTGTAATACTGGTTTTATTATGTCAACCTAAAATAAATCTGATTACTTCGTTTTGGTCAACCTGTAATTTATCCTTCAGATTTTTAGTGAGACCCTCATACCAACATGAGCAAGCATAATCAAAGTGACACTGAATAAGAGCAGAACATAGAGTCTTTCGAGATTGAATATCTAAACAATTAGCATATCTAAACAGAAATTTTAACCTCTTGTTCACTTTTTGCAAGATAGATTCAACAATTATTTCACCAGATAAAAATTGATCAATAAATATTCCTAGGTATTTTACTTTTGAACTAGATTCAATCTTAACTCCTCTACATGAAATTCTGAAATTATTTGAGGAGTCACTACGCAATTTCTTTTTAGGTCCAAATAAGATACTTTCAGTTTTTCCCAAATGTAGGGATAATTTATTATCCACTAGCCATTCATGCATTGCTCTAGCATTTTGGACAGTTTATTTGAAATTACTTTTTGATCAGTATGAGAATATAAAATTGCTGTATCATCAGCATATAATAAAACTTTTCAATCATGATCAATGCTGGTCTGAAGGTCATTCACATAAATTAAAAATAACAATGGGCCCAGCAGACTTCCTTGGGGTACCCCACATGTGACTTGTGACTTCGCCCGTGTCTGAGTCAATACCATTAATATTAATAAGTTGTTTTCTATTTGAAAGATAAGATCTAAACCATTCAACAGACTGAACACCTATTACATCCAACTTATCACACAAAATACTGTGGTCCACTGTATCAAAGGCCTTTTGAAGATCTAGGAGGACCATACCAGTTAACTTTCCACTGGCTGTTTGAGTTTTATATGATCATTAGATGCACTAGGCATGAGTCTGTCGAATATGAACTTCTGAATCCAGATTGAAATTCAAACAGTAAATTATTTTTGTTTAAAAAATTTTCAAGTTGCTTATAAACTGCTATTTCTAATAATTTTTATTCTATACTGAGAATACTAACAGGCCTGTAATTTTCAGGTTTAAGTCTATCACTTTTTTTAAACAAGGGCTTTACTTTAGCCAATTTTAATTCGTCAGGAACTTTCCCTTTTGAAATAGATAAAATTTATAAAAAACTAATAGGAATTTTGATAATAGGGGCACCATCACCATCAGAAATCTGGTATCCCATCTAAACCAGTACTTTTACTAATATTTAAACTATTTAATTCTTTGAAAGCAAACTCTTCAGTAACATTACTAAGACTAAATCTAGATTCCGATTTCTTTCTACAGTTATAGAACAATTTTAATACATTTGAAGATACTTTATATATACCGTCCCAGTTGGTAATTTTCAACCAACTAAGCGGCTATTGTAGTAAAAAAATTATTGAAATGATTAGCTATTGTCTTACCATCATGGCAATTTTCACCATTTATTTTTAGAACAATATTAGGATTTGAGTTTGGATCCTTAATATATCCTAATTTTTAAAAATTAGACCATAGCTGTTTTGGGTTGTTTTTATTTTCTTCAATCTGGTCTTTAAAATAATTTGATTTAGCTACATTGCAGTGTGTTTGAGTTTAATTTCTTAATCTGCAGAACTCTATATTCCTCAGGACTTTTTGATTTTTGAAATTTTTTAAATAGTTTGTCCCTTGAATAGATACATTCAAGGATAACAGTTGTTATCCAAGGTTCTGTTCTATGCTTAACGGTTCTCACTTACTTTACTTAACTCTTATTTCTTTAAATGGTACCACAGAGTTTAGTATATTTGTAAAAATATCTTTGGAACTCAACTATGCCTCATCAATATTTGAAGCAAAAACACAGCCCTCCCAATTTGCTTTTGTTAATTTTTTAACAAAAACATTTTTGTCATATGACTTCATGGACCTCACTTTGACAATATATTGTGTTTGTTAACTGAACATTTTGAAATTTTCCTAATACAGTAAATAATAAAGTGGTCACTTATACCCATTTCTAAAACCCCAGATTGACTAATTATATCTGAATTGTTACAAAGTATGTGATCAATAATAGTTGATGTTGTTTCAGATACTCTTGTATGTTCTTTTATCAATTGAGAAAAATTAAACATTTTTAATACACTATTTTAAGCTTTGAAAAGAACACTTTCTTTATTTTTAAAGCAAATATTTAAGTCACCAAGTAATATAATTTCACAGTCATTTTTAAGACGAGATAAGAAAAACTCAAATTGATTAACAAAAACTTTACTGGGGGGTAATTGTTTTTTTAAGGTAAAAGTAACTCTATACATATGATCTCATCTTCATTAATGGTCTCATCAAGCTAAAATTTTGTAACTGCAAGAACATCTCTGATAAACATACATACTCCGCCGCCATGACGATTACGATCCTTTCTTAAAATTAAATAGCCGAGCCTTCTGAAATTTGGCGTGGAGTATCAGTATGGGGACCTAAACCGTGTAATACAGTTTTGAATCTCACACATGCCGACTTTCTATTTCACGGAACTTAGAATATTTTTTGCGTCTTGAAAATTTCTTTCACGTTTTTCTCAGGTACCACAAATCCTAGCCTTCTTCAATTCGATATGGAGTATCAGAATGGGGACCTATACCATTTGGGATCTCTCCCATGCCATAGTCTAAGACGATAACAAGTTCCAACAATTATTGTTTTTTTTAGGTAAAAGTAACTCTACACATATGATCTCATCTTCATTATTGGTCTCATCAAGCTAAAATTTTGTAAATGCAAGATCTTCTCTGATAAGCATACATACTCCGCCGCCATGACGATTACGATCCTTTCTTAAAATTAAATAGCCGAGCCTTCTGAAGTTTGGCATTGAGTATCAGTATGGCGACCTATACCGTGCAATACAGTTTTGAATCTCACACATGCCGACTTTCTATTTCACGGAACTTAGAATATTTTTTGCGTCTTGAAAATTTCTTTCACATTTTTCTGAAATTCTCAGGTACCACAATCCTAGCCTTCTGCAATTCGATATGGAGTGTCAGAATGGGGACCTATACCATTTTGGATCTCTCCCATACCAACTTACGGAACTTAGAATATTTGTTTGCTTTTCAGGGTCACAAAAAGTTTCTGTCACAGTTTTCTCAGGAACCAAATATCCCCGCCTTCTGATGTTTATCATGGAGTATCAGTATGGGGACCTATACCATGTAATAGAGTTATGGATCTTTTGCATGCCCACTTTTTGCAGATGGGCATCACACAAAATTTCTGTCACATTTTTCTAAGGAACCACATATCCAAGCTTTCTGAAATTGAGTGTCAGTATGAGGCCCTATAGTATGTAAAAGAGATTTATATCTCTCATATGCCCACTTTCTCTTCGACGGAACTTAGAATATTTGTCGAATCTTGAAAATTTTCACATTCTCCTCAGGAACCACATATACCTGCCTTCTGCAATTTGGCATGGAGTATCAGTATGACAACTTATACTGTGTAAGAGGGTGTAGGATTTTTTGCGTTATTACGCAGGCGACACATGTCTTCCCTGGAAGAATTACTACTAACTTTAAATGTTGTGATCTCCTCTTTTTGTCAGGCAAAATGATGACAACGATTGTAAAGACACTTTTTCAGTTAAGTTGATGTTTGTTGACGGTCCCGCATCCATGGGTAAAATTACATGGATGAAGCGTTGCTCGACATTTCACTCAAACCGGTGCTGAGGGCCGTCTTCATCTTACTATTGAGGTATAAGTAAAGCACATTGTTTAAATCCTCATGGTGACTTCAAGATGAAGAACAAATAAAAAAAGGCGCGCTTCCATTGCTAAGTTTTACAATGTGTTTGTGAAGACTTTGACTCATTTCCATTTATTCTATAATTCTTCATTGTTATTGGAGTTTTTGTGTATAGTTAGGGAACTTTGTCGATGAAGGCAATGAACTGAAATTCCAATATTAGGTGACACGAAAAATTGATGAATATCGCATGACATGCTCTAAACAAATCAAATCATATTTCTAGCAAATTCCTTTGTAATGGCCCCCATTTTCTTATATCTAGGTAACTGGATAACCACGAAGTGACAATATGATAGTGTAATTAACTCTCTGTTTCTGTATTGGCTCTGTATAGATACAAGATGACCTAAATTGGTCCCGAGACCCGGAGGGTCAAATGGCAATACGTTTAATCGAGAACCTATACGTGGCCAATGCTCATAACACTAATATTTGATAATGTGGCTTTATACATATACATATTTTTCTGTCATCGGCACAGGGACTTCCGTCAGACCTCATGTGAGTTGACAGAGTCTTTATCTCCGAGATTCATATATGATAATAAACAAGTGTTTTTTTGATTATTTTATGTTTTGTTTTTAATTTATATATACTTTAAATTTTTGGCGGGGGGCAAGTTACACAAATGTAATGTTGTTATCGTTGAAAAGAATTGGAGGGTTGTGGGGGGCGGGAGCTCTTTGTTCCGGAAATCATTGTAATATACATACAGTGTAACACTTGTGTACCCTCGATTTTTGGCAAATAAAAATTAATTAATCTGTATTTTGCACAAGGGTTTAATTTTGATGGGCAGTATTTAGAACAGTTATGTTTCCTGTACGTTCACTATAAAATGTTGCGAAGGATTTAACTTCCGTCAATCTTTACTGTTGACTTAGTAATGTAACGTATTGTGACTTTGGAGCCGACGCTTATTGTGTTCTAGAAGAATTAAGGATTCAAAAGTTATAGATAGGAGTTATATGTATCTGATTATACTTCCGGATATTCAAATATCATGATGTAGTCGTGTATGTATCGCTCAGGTTCTATTTCAAGACCGGGTTTCCTCTTTATTCAGTCGGTTTAAAAAAAAAAGCTTGCCGTATATCCTCATTTTTCGAAAATATGTTATGCTTGAATAAATAGTAAAATTTTAATTTGAATTTGATTTTTATCATATGTGTAGATTTTATGGAATGCATTGCGAAAACACGTTACAAATATCGTGATTACAATTTACTACAATGTATAAATAACCGCTCTCCAAAAAATGGGGTAAACTCGGTATTTTGTATTTGTATTGATTAATTGATATATTCCTGGCATATTGGTATATTGTAGGTATATCTACAACATACTATTTCTTTATCACGGTAAATTATAACAAGAGGACTGTGGCGTTCTGGTTATCAAATTAAGGAGGAATATATTTCTGTATAAACTTTTCATGATAGCTTTGTGGCAACCTGTAAAGTAACTCTAAAAAAAATAAATATAAACTGAGAATTTACATTTTGTTGCATACCTCTAAGCATACATTGTCTAAATAGAAGTAATTTGTAAACTATTATAACTTTTGATTAAAAATGTCGTAGCAGATTGTCTACAACTAAAATATCAAAACCTCAGTTGACTAATTTATATTTTCATTATTACGTCCAAAACAATATTTGAATCCTGATTTCCCAACCTTCAATAGTTTAAGGATGGCTATTTTAATTTGCACAAGTTACAATTCGCTTCTTAATGACCCTTCAAAAATAGTGAATTTTTCAAACAAAATAATTTAAATTTTATTATCAAAGTATGATGCCGTGCAAAGTGACCAAATAATATTTCTTTTCCAGACCTCTTTACCCCTCTTAACTGGTATTCGTACCCAAGCAGTTATATTTTCGAAATCTTTGTATTTTTAGAATTTCTTCCCGTAGTTAAACAACTGGTAGATAAAAACTTTTTCGGGCGAAAAACACATCTACCTATGACTAAGCAGTGAATGTTATGGCCATGCAGAACATATTCATCCTTATATTTAAATGGCATCAACACATTTTGTCATTGAATCTGTGGAGATCATTTCGTCAATTTCCTCCACCATCTTTTTCTATACTGCATTGTTTTGATTATTTGATTAATTAAAGTTATACGTCCAGTAAGCAATATTGCAGGTATATAAGGACGACAACTAGTACATGAATTCAAAAAGTCATATTGACAAGGAGTAAATGAATTCAAAACCCAATGTTGACGACAAGGAGTAAATGAATTCAAAAACTCAAATTTGAAAATGAAAGGTATACAAGAGGAAGGGAAATTGAGGCAATAAGTTTTTACTGTCCCTGGAAAAGTGGACAGGAATCTTTGCCTTCCAAAAGACCCCTTGTGCGTCTGCTCTTGTATGAGAAATAAGGATACATCGCAACGAATACCGAAGCAAGAACGAGGAAAGGGGTAATTCTAAAATCATTACCAAAATCACGGCAATTCAAAGCCAACACGAATTGAGACAATATGACAAAGACAAAACAAATGAACAAGAACGCCACAAAATTAAAGCACTTGCAGTGTGGACCCCTATAAAAACTGAGGTATCATCGGGTGCTCCGGAAGGATAAGCATGGTCTTCTCAACGCATGGCACTCGTAACCATTCCAGTGAAAAGTCCGCTTTTGTCACTGTCGTTGTTAGTCCGGTAGCAAAGCCCGGACGGGATTTTTTAAACTGCATTTGGCGAAGTATTTCTACACATAGTTTCTCAAAGATAATTCGCCATCAAGCTTTCCGTATTATAACAATTACTACAACTTTGCCACTGTAAAATAGTAGAAGTGGGTAGGGGTAGGAAATTTATCCCTCTTGGGTCTACCTTCCTATTATAATGATATAGAATGTGTCTTTGTACTGCAAAGGGCTATGCAATTCTCCATAGAGTTTATCTACAATGTTAAATCTCCAAGTATTCCGCATGAAAAATTGGCAAGGGAAGAAACCGTATTTATGACCTGACTACCTAACTGACACTGTAAAATGGCAGAAATTGGTAGGGCTTTGAAATTTAGCATACCATATGACCCCTAGTGAATTTGCTCTTCTACAAATTATATTACTCTATTTAATTGACCTGACTGGTCATGGGTCAATTGTACTGGGATTATTCGTTTTATACTTACCTACGAGACAGAGTAAAGTTAAGCCATGCCCAACATAAATAAATAAAATAAATTTGAGTAATATACATGTAGAGGGAGTTTTAATACTGCACAAGTTATGGCAATTCTGCACAGTTTATCTACAATGGTTTGAGTTCTAGCTTTCCGAATGAAAATTTGGTAGGGGCAGGGATTTAGCCTTCCATAAGACCCTTGTGAGTCTGCTCTTGTGCGAGAAGTACAAATGAGGTCGTTATTCTGCATAAGGCGTAGCGTTGCTGCACACCATTTGTTTACAATATTTCGCCCTTTAGGCTCTCTGTATGAGAAAAATGGGTAGGGGCAGGAAATTTCTCTTTCCTTATGAAGATCTGAATACCCCGCAAAATCAAGGCATTCCCTTATACACTACTGTGGGACGCGCCCGGCTGCATTGGTTTACAGGACGCACCCGGAAGCAATGGTTTGTAAGACAGCTATATCAAGTTTGCGCTTTAAAAAACATTATGATTTATTCGAAGCCTCTATTTAACACTATTACCCAATTTGGATATTAGATACGATTTATAAAAAGGTTTATGAATAAACCGTAAATTTCCGGTGTGAATCCGTAGTGAGTATTTTTTACTTAAAATCCGTAAAACACCTGCTGTTGAAAAAACCTCTGCTTTTCCAAATTTTCATGTACTATAATTCTAGAAGTTTTGAGGCAATGTGGCTGGGCCGATGCCCGGAAGGCGTAACCCTAGTTCTGGGCAGCCAAACATATCGGAAGATGATTCTTGCATTTTCTATAAATGCTTTCAATTCGAGCGTTATTCGTAAAACAGAGCCAAAACGTTTTTTGCAATACCCTTCAGTATTATTAGTAACGACTGCAGCAATTTAAACGAGGCATCGTCCGTTATGTTTATAAAATAAACAAACAAAAATTCATCATAATCATAGTAACTTAAATATGATGGCTAACAATCATGTTTAAGGGTCTCTTCCTAACTTTCATGCTTGTCACTTCGGGTCATAGACTTAAAATTAGTTTGATTTGATCTGCACTGAAGAGAAATTAGCTGTCGAAATTGCCATCTACGAAAATTTACCATTTTTGTATTTATATACCGAATATTTTTGCAGTTATCCTGCATGTACTTTACACGTCTTTTTACTGCAGTTCTATAGAAAATTTATTTATTTTTTTTCTAATAATATTACCAGCAATGTATAACTTTTACCGATATATTACTGCAGTTCTTATACTTACTTCATTTTATTTATAAGTATAAACTTTATTGAAATATTACTGCAGTTCTGTAGAAAATTTATTTATTTTGTTCTAATAATATTACCAGCACTGTTATATTACTGCAGTTCTTGAGAAAATTTATTTATTTTGTTCTAATAATATTACCAGCAATGTGTAACTTTTACTGATATTCAACTGCAGTTCTTTAGGAAAATTTATATGTTTTGTTCTAATAATATTACCAGCAATGTGTAACCTTTACTGATATAATTCTGCAGTTCTTTAGAAAATTGAGTTATTTTGTATTAATTATATAACCAGCAGTGTTTAACTTCTACTGATATATTACTACATTTGTAAAGAATTTTTTTTTGGTTCTAATAAAATTACCATCAATGTATAACTTTTATTAGAATAGTAAAATAAGTCAGAAACGAACCGTCAGTTAAAAAGACGAACAATCCACGGACAGGGCAACATCGGAAACACTGAGAAACAAGGACACCACTTGAGTTCGGGAAAAATGAAGACACATATATGCAGATGAACAACACGGACCCAATAAAAACCATGGGTGAGATCAGGTGTACCGGAAGATTAAGCATCTCCTGCTTCTTATAAGACACCCGCCATGTTGAACATGTCAACTCCAGTAGTAAAGTCAAATCCGAAAGAGGAAAAACAAACTTATGTTGTAGAGGGAAAGATCTGTTGTCATCTGGGAAACAGATATCTGGTAACGATCGACAAGATCGTTATATCGGCCGTAAAACATCTGTAGTGATGACTTTAAGTTTTTGGTAACGTACCGTTGCTTAAGGAGTCTTTTTTTTAAGCAAGTGGGCTCTATCAAGGAAGTCACTATAACGACCACAAGCCCTTGAATAGCGAATGAGTTGTCAGATGTAAACTCCATATGCTGGTGCTTTTGGAATGTTGCCACAGAGAAAGGGGAAGTTGACTATTGGAAAAGTGAAGTCATTGCATTTGTCATACAACCTAGGAAAAAGCGGGAAACGGGGAATGTGTCAAAGAGACAACAACCCAAAGGGGAGTAATAACAACTCAAAGCCACCATAAGATCTTCAGTGAACGGTGAGGAAACCCCACACCCAACGGCAGGTCGGAGTTGGCCCCTAAATAAAGAGTAATCAAGTTCAGCGAAATAAACATCATCCTAGACTCCCATAGACATAAAGTGAACTAACTAGAAAACAGACAAGACACACAAAGGCTTAATAAATTTCCTGACTTAGGACAGGCGCAAACCTGCTGCGGCGGGGTTAAACTAGTTTTATGGGGCCCAAACCTTCCCCCTATAGCCAATGTGATAAATAAAAAAAAACAATCGTAACAACAGTAAAATTCAATTGGCAACAGGACTGAGTCAATAGTGAAAAATGAAACTGAAAGAACTAAATATACAGACATAAACATGAATTCACTAGAGACTACTAGCAGTTAATTGAAATGCCAGCTCCAGACCCATTACCAACTGACAAATTAAGTTATGTACCCTCAGTATCTGCTTCCATCAAGATCCCTTCTGTGAAGAGTTTAGCATAATGATTTCTTGTATATACCGGAATACATAACCCGTGTCCATGCAATACTGATTTTAGAAATTTAGAATGTGTTTAGTTCAAATGCAAAGAACCTAGTTTGTAATGTACCTCTGTTGTCAATTTCAACATGAAGTTCAAGGAACGAGGCCGATGTGGAAGTATCTGTAGTATCCTTAATTTCAAGTTCTTTTGGATAAATGAGATGAAGAAAATCACCAAAGCGAGGGTTGTTTAGTGATAAAATATCAGTTATATAATGATGAAATATAATCTATATAACGGAAGCTGAAATTAAAGGACTGGGCCAGTTTTTGTCTTTATTTGAAGAAGCCCTTCAATGAATTCTGCCTTATAATAGCCAATGTGATAAGTCAAAAAAACAATCGTAACAAAAGTAAAATTCAGTTGGCAACAGGACTGAGTCAATAGTGAAAAATGAAACTGAAAGAACTGAATATACGGACACAAGAGACTACTAGCAGTTAACTGACATGCCAGCTCCAGACCCATTTGATCCCTTCCTGTGAGGAATTTAGCATAATGATTTCATGTTTATACCGGAATACATAACCCGTGTCCATGCAATACTGATTTTAGAACTTTAGAATGTGTTTAGTTAAAATGCAAAGAACCTAGTTTGTAATGTACCTCTGTTGTCAATTTCAACATGAAGTTCAAGGAACGAGGCCGATGTGGAAGTATCTGTAGTATTCTTAATTTCAAGTTCTTTTGGATAAATGGGATGAAGAAAATCACCAAAGCGAGGGTTGTTTAGTGATAAAATATCATCTATATAATAATAAAATATAATCTATATAACGGAAGCTGAAATTAAAGGACTGGACCAGTTTTTGTCTTTATTTGGAGAAGCCCTTCAATGAATTCTGCCTCATAAGAGTGGAGAAACAGATCGGCTAAAAGAGGTGCACAGTCTGTGCTTATTGGCGTTCCGATGGTCTGTTCAAAGAAAAAAATTTCCAAACTGGACAAATCTATGAATTATGTCTTTCAGTTGCAATTTCAGTTGTTCATGAGGAATGGTAGTATAGAGTATGGAGAAGTCAAAAGTTTTAATGCTGTTACAATGCGATAATGATCTTGATTTTAGGATGTCAAGCAGATCTTTAGAGTTTTTTTTTAATATCCAAATTTCATTTACACCACTTCTTGAAAAGCTTGTATCACAGCATTTTTGAAGGCCCTCTTTTACGGCTGTCATGGAGGTTAAAAGCTCAGAAAGAGGTTTTGTGGAACATTTTGCAGATCCAACGATGTACCGTTGTTTGTATGGGCATTTGTGTAATTTTGGTACCCAATACAAGGAAGGGAGATCGATGTCTTCTTCTTTGGTTAAAATCCCAAAGGAAAGCAAAACAGATTTATTGGTTCTGTAAAATCACCTCCTTAGACAGAGTAGTAGCTGTGTAGATTATTCGTTCTTGGAGAAAATAGCTTGCAAAACAATAGTATTTCTGAACAATAAATAAGACACTGTATAACAACAGGTTTTAAAGCATGAAGAAAAGTATTGCTACAGGTAAGTGTATTATTAATTATCGAATTGCACTAATAAATCAACAGAAACTGTGACCCCTTGATGCTTTGTTTTGGGTCGTTTTAATCTGGATATGGGATGTTGTCTCCTTGATATTTACCCCATTTTCTTTCTTTATCATATGCTAAGCACAATGCTAATCTACATTATAATGAATCATATGGCAAGACAGTGCTCGCGAGAAAGTTCATAATTTATTGACAGAATGTTATATTCTTAATAGGATACTAATTGATTGTTGAATTACACTAATAACATGTGATCTACAATAACACTTTATGATTATGCGCCTGTCAGGAATATGTTGGTCATTGGCTTGTCCATGTATTCTTATAAAATTTTAGTTTCTTGATATTGGTAATTGGATGTGGTTTGTTTCTATTGATTTATTCACCTTTTTTACCTTTTTGGGGCTATTTAGGGCTTGCTGTATGGTGTAAGATTTCTCACTGTGTTGGACCGTACGGTGACCCCTAGATGCTTTGTTTTGGGTCGTTTAAACCTGGAGATGGGATTTATCTCTATGACATTTACCCCATTTCCTTTTTTGTCATAAAATTTATTCGAAATGTGTTGTACATATTTAGAAACCATTCCAAACACTATGCTTATCTACATAATAATGAATTATATGGCAAGCCAGGGCATGTGAGAAAGGTCATATTTCATTGACATAATGTTACATTGTAAAATATACTTACAGTATTGAAAACAAATTTATGTTTTCTATTTATATTTTTGTACATCATATATTACAGGACTGATAAAAAAATCAGAAGAAAATCTGAAACCCTTCTTATAGCCCCTTTTCCGTAAATATTCACATTTTTTTTCAAAAAGTGTCACAGGTAGAGGTCAAGTGTAAATAGCAAAAATGTTAAGCATATCAAGTTCTACCCACCTTGAAAATTTGAAGAAAGTCCAAAAACTCTTCGATG
Organism: Modiolus philippinarum; assembly: GCA_002080025.1. Lineage (NCBI taxonomy): Eukaryota > Metazoa > Mollusca > Bivalvia > Mytilida > Modiolidae > Modiolus > Modiolus philippinarum. Next base: position 47,125 of record MJUU01058088.1, read on the forward strand.
AGTCATTGCCTCTTTTCCATTGAATTTTTAAGATTTTCGTTTTTTTCGTATTTTATTTCCAAAACTATTAAGGTTAAGTGTAAATTGATAAAAAGTTTGCCGTGCTGTGGTGACTTCAAAACTGGTATTGAAAATTGTTCGTTGACCGCCATTTTCAAAATGGCCGCCAAAAAAGCGGGAAAATGCCACATTGTCCTATTTCAATGGCATTTGGTTACTAAATAGATATTGATGTCGCTACATCAAAAGCGGTGTTAAAAATTGTTTGTTGACTGCCATTTCAAAAGGCTGCCAAATAGGCGGGAGAATTCAGTTTTGTCCATATTCAATGAAATTTGGTTTCCAAATAGAAATTCTATTGGCAATTGAAAGTCAAAAAAACAAAACACCAAATTATTTTTAAAATAGCCGAATTCTACAAATCAATTGCACCATTAGGCAAAGAAGTAATTTATGTTTTGGATCCCTAGTCATTTGGGGATCTATGGAAACACAGTTGCTGACCCGGAAGCCAAGGATGCACTAGATGACGAGGTGGCGTATTGTCCAGTACCGTACACTGACATGAAGCCTTTAATCGTTAAATACATTTTAAAGTTATGGCAGGCCAAATGGGATCTGCAAATAAATAATAAACTGCATGGAATACAGCCAGAGGTCGGTAAACAAGTCGGTTCCTGCAGTAAAAACCGTAGGGAACAGGTAGTGTTGACCCGATGTCGTATTGGACACACTAGAACAACACATGGTTTTATCCTCAACAGTGATGATCGACCTGAATGTATTCCATGCAATTGTTCTTACACAATTCAACATGTGTTAATTGAATGTGTAGATGTTGCCGATATCAGCCGTGATTTTTATTCAGCTGATTGTCTTAAAGACCTGGCGACAAAATCGTTCAATTTTTAAAAGCAATCAAATTATTTAGTAAGATTTAAATGGATTTAATTTATAGTTGTAATATTGTAACAGTTAAACTGTCATTTCTCCTATAATGTTTTATATATTTCTTATATTTTATACTCTTGTTTTACTTGTATAAAGCTTTAATGGTTTTA
>MJUU01058089.1:0-45255 GCA_002080025.1 Modiolus philippinarum
TAAAATTTGATTTTGATTTGAAAGAATAAATTTTTTGTTGCAAATGCAAATAAACTTGATTGACATTTGGTGAAAATAAATAATATTCGATATTTTCGAGAAAACAGAAAATTTTCTAGGCAAACTCGCCCAAGCACTCTCTGAAAATCAAATGATCGTTCCTTATTAGATTTGTGCGATACGTTTGGAGAGAGATACCAATGTATGACGGTCACCGTTATCGTTACAACAATGTACGAAAGAGAGGTGCTAGCAATGCATGATTAAATACTTTTCGACAACTCATATCTCTCAAATCAAAAATTTGGAAACTATAACCCGAATTAACGATATATAAAGGGTTTTAATTGCAAGTTTCCGAATAAAATTGGTTTTCGGTGAGCATGAAAGTATTGACTTTTGTATAAATGAATACCTTCGAGGTGTCACAATCCATATGCAGAGGTATCGAACCAATGTGATGAATTCAGTATTGACTAAGTGCTAATCGATTAGACCATTATCACAGACGAAATAATAGATGCGACTCCGATAGAATAATTATTTTTGTAACAAGATTAATTTATTGTTTGTTACAGTATTAATGACTTTTTCAAAAGTCGCATTTTTTTTCTTTCTACTATAATAATAATTTCATCGATTCGCATTCGGCCGATAATGGACTTAAAACATAAAATATTTGCCAACACGGAAGTTTCGAGATGGGAACTCTCGTGTAATTGAAGGTGGAAGCAATCATTTCAGATACCAGTAAGGAGGAATGACTGGATTTCTGGTCCATTGATATAGAAAACAACTGATTATTAATTGAGGTGTACTACTAGTATATTGTTCCTACAAGACAATTCTTTCGACCAATTTTAATTGACGAAAAACTTAATCTGTAGCGCTACAAATAGACCCTTATACCCCAACAGTATTAATTATTTAGTGATCCTCTCGCGATATATTGATTTTTGTTACTTCAGCCGGTGAAACCCGACTCAAAAGTCCCGTATTACTGAAATATTCTTTGGACTCTACAGTCTTAAAATTTTTCTGAAAATTGCTGTGTTTTTTGAGAAAGTGTATTATTTGGAAAGAGATATTCATATGTTCGTAATCACACCAATTTACTGAAGTACTGTTTAATCAGTTACATATTTTTTGAAAATATTACACAAAATCATCATCGTTATAGATGAAAAACACTTCCTTCAATTTTGACCAGGGAGATTCCCTTTATATTTTCATTGATAATTAATATTCAGTTAATTATGTTTTCAGCCGCTTGCGGGATAATTCGTCAGTCTTTCGTTTGTGAAATTGGTAATAACGTTATCTATGATACAGTCGCTTGTGGCCTTTCGATTTTTCTCGACATTATCTGTTATAGCCATTTTTTAAATGTTCATTTACTCCATATCCTTTCGTAAAATATTTAACCAAAATTTAGTTTAGTTAGCTATAGCCTTTTTATGCACGGTGTAATCTCAAAAGCTGTTACAAATTAATAGTTCTAGTAGAAAATAGATCAGCAAGCAAATTCTGTATAATATCCTGGACAGAAAATGTGCTTTTTATGAGGTTTTCCGTCAGGAAAACTTCATATAGCTGTCGAAATTGAAATTATCCCGGGTACGAATATGTCTTCACATGATTTTTCGGCGTCAAAATTGTTCATTTACTTGACGATATCTTTCCTAATGTGACATTGTACATGTATTTATGAGGACAATGTATTTATATGATCATCCTGCAAAACGGGAATGAAAAGAACACAGGAATATATTTCTGCGGAAGGATCAATGATGTAAACAGGACGGATGCACGACCGTTATGTAACGTATCACGACAACATCGCCTGTACAACGTTCGTTTCATTAATCGGAATACACAGAACTTATGTAATCCCAAAATGTGTCCTGTGAAACAGTGTCCAGGTGTGTTTGGGAACGGCCATTTGATTTCCAGGGAGGGCCTGAGCTTTTTGTAAATAAATAATTTAACCTTGATATCAGTAAAAATAAATATTCTTACCCTACTTGTCATGAAACTAATTCTATCCACTTCACTCTATACCGTTTGGAAGAGTGGAGAGATTTTCACGACATAACAATTATGTAATTTCAAAATGCTTGAAAATCGTATGACTATATGACTACTGATGTTTCTTATGCATATTTTAAGGGGATATTTGTTGATCTATTAAACAAAAACAAAACAAAAAAACAAAAATCAACTCGTATTTCAAATCTTCCTGGACTCGTTATCCGTGATACTTTCGATTTGAAACCAAAATATTTTTGAAATATTGAAAATGGTTAAAAATTGTGTTTAACGCGTATGAACTGACGTTGTTTCACGTGTCATTTTGTAAGCATAGTGGAGTTGAGAAATCGCCAGTTAACCAGACCAGACGGTTATCAAGAACGTCATTTGAATATATTGTACGGATTTTGGTGGAAAATAATTTACAGTTTTACAGACTCCCAGACGTGATGAAAAGTTCAATATATATTGTATATGCATTGTTTGTCATCAAAATTGTCCTCCTTTTTGTCCTCTCTCTCTCTCTCTCTCTCTATTTTCTTTGAATATTTTGTATTTTCTTTTAGATACCTTTTATTTCGCTGACAAAAGAGTATTACATTGTTTTTTTTCGACTAAACAGGGAAAACCGAATAACAGTACTCTGTACTTTGATTATTCATACACAATGTCAACTCGCCATTTTTTTTTAAATTAAGATAGCTTGAATATGGGCAAAATTATTTTGTCACCTTACTCGTTTCATAAAAAAAAATAAACGAATAAAAAGTATTAGATAAAAATAAATAAAAATTGAGTTTTTTGCTGTGCATATTTAATTGTCGCAGCAAGTCTCTCCCGTGTATTGACGCAAAGAACTTCCATGACGTATATACAACATTTCATGTTGTAACACAATTCATGTCGTCTGCAATATTACATATACCGGAAAAACAATTTTTTATGGCAAAATATTCATTTGAAATGTTAAAAAATGTCATAACGAAATACCGTCCTTACTCGTACACAGTGCAATACATAGACAAACGAATACTGAAACAAAAATGAGGAAAGGGGGAAATTCCAATATCAAAAATCAAAAATCGCGGGATTTGAATCATACATTCTAAATGTTTTGCATTGTAAATCAAACGCGCAGTCGTTGAATACATCATGGCATGAGGGAAAAATCGCATAAACTGATAGATGGAGTAACTGATGATAATACTTTGAAGAAAGCTCCTATTGCAGAAAACAAAGAAATCCTTAATGTACGCATGTCCATTGATGTAACAATGAAGGGATATGAAGTAAATGCAAATGAGACAAAATTTCTACAAATACATGGTAAAACCAAGCAAAGGAACAACGCTTTTATTGTTGTTCTTCATCTTGAAGTCACCATGAGACCTTCAACAATGAACATTACTCATACCTCATAGCAAGATCAAGACGGCCCCTAGCACCGGTTTGAGTGGAATTCATAGCTAATTGCTGAGCAACGCTACATCCACGATTTTTTTCCCTTTATCCATAGATGCGGGATCGTCAACAAACATAAACTTAACTGGCAGTGTTCTTACAATCCAATGTGAAATCCACATAGCGCAATGAAAGCAGTCGATACCGGTGCTAGGGACTGTATCAAGCTTTAAGTTAATTAAGTATTTGGGCTATTTTGTTGGCAGTTATGGCTTGAAGATGCCCGAACCTGAGCCCAAAAAATATTGCATACTGAAGAGCCTTGTATAGGGGTTTTAGGGATCTGGATTATTCACTGAACCCATCACAGAACAATTACTACCTTAATGTACAATGCTAGAAGTACAGTAAGGAGATCAAAATAACCCCCGTTTATACGGCAGAAACTCCAACCAACAATGTCGCCATCAGTGGTGCTGTATATATAAATTTTTATCAAAAAGGATTTTAAATTTGTGGTTTGATAAAAGCAATATTCATCATGAACAAATTCGTTACAAAAAGAAATAGATATGCAGTGGCGAATAGTGCAATGGAAAATCAGTAAGGTCACCTCTGGCTAACATGTGTATGAACTTTATAAATAATTTGACCCATGAATATAGTAAACACTTTTATTTTGATCCAACATGAAAATACTAGTGAACTTTAGTATCCTTTTAGTTTATTTATAACAAAAGAAATATAAATACATCAATCTATATATTATTTTGTATATAAGAAAAATAGGCCATGACCGCAAAATGACATCGGAAAATTTGGGAACAATCTCAACAATTGCATAAGTGCCCCTGATTACGGGGACACGCTGAGGTTACTTAAACTTTACAATGGACTGACCACACGTTGTTTCAGGTCAAATGAAAATTTAAATGGACGAGGCATTTAAAGTATTCTGTTCCGATTGGAGATATTTCATTCATAAAAGTTGTTACTACGAAAATAAGACCCGTAACAGATGGCCGGATAAATGATTGACTCTCATTCATTTCATTGAAATGGACACCCTTTGCAATAATGCGCAGCAACCTTTTCAGAACAAACAAAAATAACAACTGAAAAACTCCCACCCCTCTAACCACATCCGGCATAATTAAAATTTAATTTTGATTTTAATTGCAGTAATGGATGATATCACGAGGACATCTCGTCTAACAATGAAAGTACCGATCCCCGATGAAAAGCAGATGGAGTCAATTGAGAACTGACTATATAACTTGATCCGTTAGTCATGTACAGAAAACCCCGCCAAACCATGTACCAAAACTATTCGTTAAAAAATTGCGCTTTTGAAATTATACCGAAAGTAACTTGAAAATTACTCTGATCAATCCATATGATATGAAATTAGTAAAAATTGTAAAAATATCTAATTTGCAAATATTAACCCTTTAACATACAATAAACAAAATACAAAACACGATCTATAAGATGAAGTCAATGCAATAGCAAAGTTAGGGGCATATTTTGAGGAGCGGAAGGACCTTTTACTGGACGCCGGGACAAGTCGTGTTTTTTAAGCGGGAATTCCGGATAAACTCTTACCGGGATCCGGGATTTTTTTTTCTTTTTTGGAGGGAATGTGGATTGAAAATTTCATTTTTGGGAGAAATCGGAATTTGCACAGAAATTGAAAGTCGTTTTCACGGGATTCTGGGATCAGAACCCCTCCTACCAATCCCTCTGTTTTGGAAATGAACACATGTGAAAAAAAGTTAAACTCATAAAGTACACAGGAAGAATACGGACGGTTTTTACTTTGAAATTGTTACAAGATTTAATTGAGATATGAAGAACTGTCTTTGCAAATTCAAGTTTTAAAGATGATACCTTGACAATTCAAGTCATAATCCTATAAATCCTAGTTTAAGATTTATGTTATATCTTGAAACTTTTAAAACGCCATTTTGAAATTTCAAGGTGAAGGAAAACCATTGAAATTTTAAGATAATTGAAATTAAGAAAAAAATGAATATGAAAGCGTTCATCTTGAAATTTAACGTTATAAAGCGACGGCTTGAATTTAAACTTGAATCAATTTGTATTCAATTGTAAGAAGCTACATGTATGTGTAAATTTACGTTATATTAATGCTCTCAAGATAATATCTCCAATTCGCAAGACACTAACTATCTAGATATTTTGACCCTTTTCTTGATGTTTAAAGATAAAAATGAAAACAAAATTGTCACAATAACTTTTTTTATGTTAAACTACTGTATACCTTCGGGTAATTAAGGAAGCTGTTGTGAAATAAATTCCCCTGGAATCAAGGGAGGCTAATCAGAGGTAGGGAAACTTCTTGTGTCTCTCTGTTTCGTATCGTTACTAGTATGTCTCTGGATTGACAACTTTCAATGTTTTAGCTGTAGATGTTGTCTATTTTTATATTTTTAGGGTGTTGTACATCACGTCCGCGTCAACTGCAATAATCTTCAGAAGAAGACGAAAAATACTGCACAGTTATAGCAAAATAGATGATAACATTTACCGCCACCTTTGCTGCAACTTCCATCCAAAAACCAATCTAGTCAATAACAATTTGTATCTAGGGATGATCGCTGGTCACATGTCGGTATTTGTGCCAGATTTTCGGACTTTTCTTGTTCTACCCATTCAAAAACATTATAATTCTTCGACTGCGAAGCGCAATATTTTGTTTGATAATTTCATTTTATGCATCTTTAATAGCAGCATTCTAACAAAATTTCATTCTTCTGACATGTGATAAACATTAATTATGTTAAACTTATGAAAAAAAAATCCAAGTAATTTAAGCCAAAAAATGATAGGTTGCTGGTGTCGTTTTTGAGATGCATTTAAAATTTGGAGGGAAACTGAACTCCTATACGTTTGTTTTATACCACTTTACACATATTTTTCAAAGATAAACGTCGGAGTTTTATATTATGCAAAAATCAGTTACAGGCCTTTTTGGCCAGCAAAATTAACCAAAATGCAAATAAGACTAAATTGCTTTTCCTAAATCAAACATAGTAGAAATACTGTACATAATTAATGAATGGATATGGAATAAATGCACATGCAGGAGACAAAGTCTCTACAAATACATGGTAAAACAAGCAAGGGAACAACGCTTTTATTGTTGTTCTTCATCTTGAAGTCACCAAGAGGCCTTCGACAATGAAATTTGCTCATACCTCATAGGAAGTTCAAGACGACTCCTAGCACTGGGGCATTCATGCATGTACAAAGCTCAGCATGTACTTGGGACATACATGTACAAAGCTCAGCATTGAGTTTCTGAAGCTAAACCCAAGTTTTTGACTGAGTTTCCTTAGAGAAACCCGGTTTTCTTATGCAAAACTAGCTTTTGCTGGACTATACTCGACTTTCCTACAGCAAATGTGGGTTTCGTCGTAGAAATACATACAAAGTTTAGCATCCGATGAGTTTCTGGAGCTAAACCCAAGTTTCCTCACGCAAAGATTGATTTTCTTCAGAAAACCCCGATTTTCCTCTGCAAAAGGTATATAGGTTTATTGCAAATGTGAGTTTAGTGTTAGTTATAAAAACCATACACACCAGGCTCAACATCCGATGAATTTTGCAGCTTAACCAAAGTTTCCTCCAGCAAAGGGGTTTTAGATGGCAATTAATTTCGTCATAGGAAACACATAGTAAGCTGTACAAACTATGGACGATTTTCAGCTGTACATCTTATATAAATAGTTTGCACGTATACTGTAGGAGGACTTGATTTCACAAAATTGGTACCCCTTGTTAAAAATGTGAATAAAAAATCACTAAGCTCTCAAGTCCGGAAAATGATAAAAAAATTTCCAAAATAATTCCTTGTAGTCAGGTGCACATCTACAATATATAAAACATTTGGTGAAGTTTCAAAAATATAGGTTGAAAACTGAAGGAGGAGTTGATTTCGTGAAATAGGTAATCTATATTGAAAATTTCAAATAAAAAATGGCTAAGTTCAAAAGTCCAGAAAAATGGGAAAAAATTTCAAAATAACTATATATATAGATGAAATAATTATTATACCTGTCTATAGTTTTAATCTAACAATGCCATTGTAATTTACATTCTCAAAATCATCTGACAGACAGATTGAATTTTGTGGTTGACCCATAACTGGATTCGAATGATATAATAATTATTTCATCTAATCTAGCATTCTGTTAAATATAATTACAGAATCCAATGTATCATGTATAACAACTGTTGTGTGCTAAAAATAGACCACTTTATATATATAACTTGTAATCACAATGATTTGATTGAATCCAGGATGTTATATACACAATAACATTGTAATTTAAAAACATCTCTACATTCTCTCAACGCAATAAACATCGTGTATGGAGGCCATGTGATATTAATACCGACGTGGAAAGGTTACACTAGGCTATCGAAAGTTCTTCTTTTGAGGAACTGGACTTGGTCTAGGGGTATCACCTCTGGTTAACATGCTAGGCGTTGTGCCGAAGATGTACAAAGAGTTGATGGTTCGAATCCAGTTATGGGTCAACCAAAAAATTCAATCTGTCTATCAGATGATTTTGAGAATGTAAATTACAATGGCATTGTTAGATTAAAACTATAGACACGTATATATATATATATATATATATATATATAGAAACATGCTGTGAAGTTTCAAAGATACAGGTTGAAAATTGTAGGAGGAGTTGATTTCACAAAATAGGTACCCTTTGTTGAAAATGTCGATAAAAATGACTAAGTTCCAAAGTCCAGAAAAAATTTGAAAATATTTTCAAAATGATTCCATAAATTCAGATTCACAACTTCAATATATATATATATACATTCTCTGAAGCTTCAAAGATCTAGGTTGAAAACTTTAGGAGGAGTTGATTTCACAAAATAGGTACCCTTTGTTGAAAATGTAGATAAGATGACCAAGTTCAAAAGTCCGGAAAAATGGCAGAGAATCAAAATAATACCATAAAATCAGGTGTATCAATATATATATATATATAAACATTCTGTGAAGTTTCAAAGATCCAGATTGAAAACTGTAGGAGGAGTTGATTTCACAAAATAGGTACCCTTTGTTGAAAATGTAGATAAAAATGACTAAGTTCCAAAGTCCAGAAAAATTGGAAAATATTTTCAAAATAATTCCATACATTCAAGTGCACCATTTCAATATATATTTAAACATTCTCTGAAGTTTCAAAGATCTAGGTTGAAAACTGTAGGAGTTGTGGATTTCACAAAACTGATATCGCATTTTCAACGCCTGCAGCCCGCTACTATAACCCGGATTTGAACTTCGTGCAAACCGACCAAAAAATAACTCAGTCCAACAGTCCAAAAATTCGACATTTTTTATTCAAATCTTCCCAAAAGGGGTTGTGCACATTTTCAATGAGTCCAAAACATTTGTGCAAAGTTTCAAAAGCATCAGGGAGTGTGTGGGAGTTTTTTTTTTAATTTGAATTTGATGAAAAAATTAAAATTTGATGAAAAAAAGTTCAACAACAGATCAATTTTACAATTTTTCATTCAAAACTCCTCCAAAGGGAAGAGCACATTTTCAATGTGTCCAAAACAACTGTGCAAGTTTCAGAAATATCGGGTTAAAGGTGTCTTGGTACCATTTTTTCATATAAAGAAGAGTTTTTTTTTAAATAGATCTTATAAAAGACTAAACCTTGAGATTTCTTTTGAAATGAAAATTTTATTTCGATATTTTTATTGACTTGTGCTATTATAAAACTGAGCATTTTTCTGCACTGGCAACGATTTATCATGTTATTATATCGGGTTGCCAATCTGTGTAATTCAATGTCTCTACGTAGTGTAAATATTCCAATTATCCCTAGGTGTATAAACCTCAGTTGTCTCCCTTGGATTGATTGCGATTTAAAAAAAAATTGATAGGGTAAACTGAACGTTAGTCGGACAGTTTATTTTTTAACGAACTGCCATTTGAAGAACACAGCAGACTACCGTTAGGCTCATTTGAGCTAGCCGACAGTTTAGCGGCGAGCACTCCCTGACCCATCTTTCTAAATTACCTTTTGTCTTATTCTTTCCTTTTTAAGATTGTGGTCTTGGAGTTAGTGGTCTACCTTATTGGGTTTTATTTGTATGTTTATTATACTATAGGGAAACGGGATTAAGGGGAGGTTTGGGTACCCATAAACCGGTTTAACCCTACCGCTGGCTGTTGCCAGTGCCGGTACCAAGTCCGGATATTCCGACTTCCTATCGTTTCCTATGTTGGTCTTTTGTCATTTTATTGTTTTTCGTGTGCAGTTCCCTTTTGGATTGTAACATGTGATTGTAATGTTCGGCCATTTTAAGTGTTTCTTGTTATCTTTCCTTCATTAACAATTTCTAACCAATCAAACTGAGTCCTATAGTAAAGTACGGACCCTGATTGGTCATTTTCTCTCTTTTTGAGACCCGGAAATTTTCAGTCTCATTTTTAGTTAATGGAGAAAAGACACAAATAAAAAATAATAAATAATAATAAATAAGTTTCAAAATGTTCATTTCTATTTGAATGGTAAATTTAAGTAATTTAAGTAATAGGAACTTGTGTATGTGTCGTTTCAGTACAACAAACTGCGTAAGAGCCTTGATACGGACTTGTATCTTTGAAAAGGCCTTCTTTTGGCAAGATACTGGTCCATATCGTGGTCCTTAGACAGACTGTAAATTCCGATACGGCTCTCTTACACATGTTATCATCGCCTTATGATGGAGTCATTGAAAGTTAAATATGACCTACCAAGAGGCTCTCAAGAGCATGTATCGCTTACCTGGACCATGGCTGCTATAGAGAGATGAATGGGATTTCTAATGTTTAACTATGTTCCCAACTTGAGGCAGCCTTGGATTGGATGCAGACATGCAAGACAGACATAAATTTTGAAGGGGTCATCCAAGGACTTTTGTGGTCAAGTTTAGTTCCAAATGGTTTCAGATACCTAATTCTTTTAATGGAATCAAATATAAAACTATGTTCTCGCTGGTAGCCATCTCAAATAAGGCACAAATTTGCAGGATAATTTTTTGCATAGGGAACCAGCTAAGGACCATTTTGACTAAGTTTGATTCTAACTGGACTAGTAGTCTCTGAAAATAAGATCTTTAGATGTATTTTCCAAAGGGTCAAATTTTAAACTGTGATACTGCTGGCAGCCATATTGGATGAGGTGTAGACCTCCAAGGTTTCTTTATCGGGGGTTACAATCAAAGTACCATTATAACCAATATTTTACAGAAGGATATGGAGTAAATGAACATGAGACTATAACACATATGTTACCTCCAACTGCAATATTTTAATAAGGTGTATGGTCATTTCGGAAATTAATTCCACATCAGCAGCACTAGAACACAAAAAATCCATAATATCAAAAAATGTTTAAAATGCATAAAACCAAGTTCAATCATAATTTGACAAATTGTTTCTGATGAGATGTTTCAAACCAACTTTCAAAAATAATTTGGTCACGGGTTCCTTATAATCTATGAAATAAATACTGCTGTAATCAAAACATTACAAGGCCCCTTTCAAAAATATTGAGTAGGGGTTCTCCTTTTATATAGTTTATGCATATTTCTACAAACAAACCATAAAACTTATCAGAATACTTTATTTCTAAAAATTTAAGCTCTCTTGTTTGGTTTCCATGGCAACCGAAAGCTCCACCATCCATTACAACTATATCAGACCACTATTCAAAAGAAGAAAAAACTTGGACCGGAGTTTCCAATGTAATCTAGGAAATGCATAATGTTTATATCAAAATATTTAGAGTCCCCCATTAAAAAATATTGTTTCATTATCTCTCCTTTTGAAATTAACACTTTTCATTATAATCATTACATCTTGTTATCAAATTGAAAGACACCACCAAAAAGTGTGTTGATGTATATAATAATAACTATTTGGTGTAAAGTACAAGTTGTAATAATAAAAAAAAAATTCTCAATGAAAAATAAAATATCATACCAAACATTTGATGTTATGCTTGAATGTGTTTTCACATTTAACCATAGGGTGTTCCGTTCTGGTGACACATCTTACACGAGGTTCGCCCCTGCCGGGAAGGGACTACCTTAGGACCGTTGTGACTAAATTTGGTTTTAATTGGACAGGTAGTTTCTATATAGACTCTAACATTGTTTCCAGTTAATTACGTATATAGTTAAATTTCTTCACATTTTTTTAAGTTCGAGGTTTACCGAGAACTTTTAAATGTGAAATCCGCATTCTTAAATATGCCGCCATTTTGTTGCCACCATCGTTGCTATGTGTACCATTGCGCCATTCATTAAATGGGATGTTGAGTGAAATATTTTTAATAACAAGATGTGTTTGTGAAACACTACATATGCCCAAGCACCAATTTTATTTGTGTAAATATTGAAAATATTGAAAATGGAATCTTAATATTTTGGTTCGAGTTATCTTTCCTTACATACAAAAAAATATGAAAATTGAATTTTTAAATTTTGACGTCTGTGACCTTGACCTTTGACCCGACCTTATTTTTTCTTGCATATTAATGTTCCTCTTGACTACATCTATACACTTTCCAAGTATGATAAGTCTATCCTTAATAGTTCAAAAGTTATAGCCAAGGTTAAAGTTTCGGACGCACAGACAAACACACACAAACAGATGGGACAAGAACAATATGCCCCCGATCCTCGATCTGGGGGCATAAAAATGTCATATTACCAATAAATTAGTCATAAGAATGCAAAAAAAAAAAAAAAAAAAAAAAAAAAAAAAACATTTCGCTAGACTATGATACAGGTGTTAATTTCATCAACATCTGGTCGCACTATTTCTATTTTTAGAAACTGACACGAGACATTTACAAAATTGACCAGTTGCCAACTGAGAACAAATCTACACACATGATAGTTATCATTTCGATAACTAATCAATCAGAAAGTGTTTATAGTTGCTTGAAATTAGAGAAAAGAAGTTCTCTAATTTCTAGCAAATTTAACCAACGCCTGACCGATGTGATAAATATATTTCTCGTCACTAGTGAAAGAACAACTCGCGTGGAATTTCCCGCAAAATCTATTCGGAACATAATCCTCGGTGTTTTACATTATGTCATTAGAGAAACATTTTCTACAACTTAAACACATTAATTATGAAATTTCTCACATCTTGTTAAATAAATTTTCAAATGTTTAAAAACTCGGCAAGCCTCGTTTTCAAACATTTGCAAAATTTATTTAACTCGATGTGAGAAATTTCATAATCAACTTAGTTCTCGTTGTAGAAACTATATATCTTTAATGTCTTATCCATATGGTCACTATGATCCCCGCTGACGGCTATCTTGGATGAGACACGGACCTGCCGGATACAAGCTTTAAAGGTGATCACCCAAGGGGGGCGCATTACTTTTCCGCAAATTTTTCAAATGTGAATTATTACGTTTCCGCAAATTAACAGTTTACGTTTCCGCAAATTTTATGTATTACGTTTCCGAAAATTTACCTGGTTATTCAGGTAGCTTTCATTACAATTTCAATATGATTTATAATGATTAAATAAAATTGACAAAAAATATGATCGTCAGCTTTGTACTTGAATGAATTGAGTGGATCCACACTATTTCGTTTTGGCTATTGGGATTACATTCATATTTGTTATCATTGTTTAAATGTATTGTTTAAATGTCTTTGCTATAACCCTAATGGGTTAAATAGTTTTTTTCAATAAAAGATTATTTGTAGCTTGAATAAGACTTCACTGATAAATCCAGTTAAGATTTTGAACATAGAAAAAAGAAGGGAAACGGGGAATGTGTCAAGGAGACAACGACCCAAAGGGGAGTAATAAGTTTACCTTAGAATTTGAAATACCAAAATGATGTGAACATAATGGACAGATATGTTCTCTTTTTAACCCACAAAAATAAACTTCTGAAAAAAGTTTTTTAAAAATATCAATAAAAAATACTTTTTGGCTATGATACTACGTATTTCTTTTTAATATTGTATGTAATACTTTTGTACAAAATATATTGCAAATGTCACAAGTTAAAAAAAAAGAAAAAAAAGTTGAACGTTCAAAATTAATGGGATCATGTAGCGGTCGTCTTTATTATTATTTTTTTAATTCTATAAACTTAAAATTGAGAATATAAAGTCTCAAAATATTTGACAACGGTGAGATATCTGTTTTGCGGAAAAGTAATATATATATATTTTTGTGGAAAGGTAAACTATATTTTCCGGAAACGTATTATTTTTTTTCGGAAACGTAATGCCAATTTGCGGAAATGTAAAACGCCGACCCAAGGACTATTGTGACCCAGTTTTGTTCAAATCTGCCCAATAGTTTACAATTATAAGTAATAATTTGCCAACTATGCTTCACCTAAAAAGATTCTGTATGTGAGAATACTTCTGTTTTGTTCTATAGAAGAAGATCTTTTAGTGAAAAATTTTCGACCCACGTCGGACGTCAAGTGGTGACAAAAGCCCACCCTGACAAAGCCCATCCTGACTATAGACAGGTTACTGAGCTAAAAATAAGAATAATACAAACGCTTGAAAAATATTTTTAATCATTATTCATTACAAAAAAATCTTTTATACCACCGAGATGTCATCATACCTATCGAGTTAACTCAGATAGGCACATTATTCTAACAATAGCTGTCTGCATACTGGACACGTAGGTTTTCTCTGCAAGCACAAATCTAGGCAGTTCTCATGAAATATGTGTTTGCATTGCGTAATCTTTGCAGACCCCATCTTACACAAACATACCGGACATGGATCACTGTGATTTTCTAAAAGATCTGTTGGGCATGCCTTTGACTGTTCTGATCGAATATTTCTTCTCTTTGTAAATCTATACATGTTTAAAATTGAATCAGCATAGAACTCAAATAGTAAATACACTGCAACAACGCTTAATGGTCGCATACTTATCACCGATGTTCTTCGAAGAGACGGAACTAGAAATGCGATGAAACATAATCTGAAAATGTGGGTAATTATATCCAAGTTCATAAATGTGGTATATCTATTGCAAAGAGACCAAACTGTTTGAAAGAGACAGTCACTTCGAATAGAAATTATTATGGCATTAAAGAGTGAAAAGGAAAATGAACATGTATATAAGCATGTGGAGAGAAACCAGACAGCAAAGAATATGAGCAAAGAGCGATAAGTCCCAGCTGAATCTGCGGTTTCGGAATTACGATTTAAAGTCGCCATAACAAACGACAACGTCGACACTGCGGAAGTCCAAACAAAGAAACTTCGATATCCTTCAAGTGAAGAAACGAGAAGAAGTGTTCCAAATGTCTGTATTGAGTTTATATCGTCATCGTTAAAAATCTGTTGATGGTCATTTGGAAGTAAACCAATATCGTCCATATTTGGCACGAAAATAACGATATTTGAGAAATAAGAATAAATTCCTATAACGGAGTACGAAACTAATTCCTGAAAACTAATCTGTGTAACTTTCAGTGTCAAAAATGTCAGAACAATTATGATATAAAATGATGTCAACATCAGTCTAGGTGTTATTCGAAAATCCAAAGCTTCATATACCAGTACACTCCATACTACAAGATTCTCGACTGAAACATAGAAAAAAGAGATTAAAAAACATGATAAAACTCAAAGTATAAGCAGTATTTAAAATTAAGTAAGTGGCTTTAAAAAGCTGCTGATTGGAGCTGATACAATGTACAAATGTAAGTAGGTCAGTGTACGTCAAGAATGTTTGTACTAACGTTTTAAAGTGGGGTCGAAGTGCGTGAATGGCAATTAATTTCTATAGGTGCGACTCGATTAAATGCCTCGTTGGCGTCAATAACAAATTGACTGCAAAAAGGTGCACATTAACGCCAATAAGGCACTTAATCGAGTCGCATTTATAGAATTAGATGCCATTCACGTAAATAAGGAAATTCTCAATAAGTAAGTGGCTTTAAAAAGCTGCTGATTGGAGCTGATACAATGTACAAATGTAAGTAGGTCAGTGTACGTCAAGAATGTTTGTACTAACGTTTTACACTGGGGTTGAAGTGCGTGAATGGCATTTAATTTCTATAGGTGCGACTCGATTAAATGCCTCGTTGGCGTCAATAACAAACTGACTGCAAAAAGGTGCACATTAACGCCAATAAGGCACTTAATCGAGTCGCATGTATAGAATTAGATGCCATTCACGTAAATAAGGAAATTCTCAATACGCACTTCGACCCCAGTGTTTTAAAGAAAGGGAGAAACTACTATATTATTTAATGGTATACAAACAATGGTTTACACGCACTATAAAACCAGAGCTGACATTCATTAATTTTTCGTATCGTTCGGTTGATCAGCAATTAAAAAAGAACCGTGTCATTTGTGTCCAGATGTTCAAAATTAACCAATAAACATTAACGATAAATGGCAAGTCTCGTTTTTCTGAGTTTCCGGTACGGTTGACGGTTGGGATGAGGACTGGGTGATTGAACATATGTAAATTTCATATATTTTCTTCATATTCATCATATGTTAAATTTGGAATAAAATGTGTCCATTTCACGATAATAAACAAAATACTAGCGTCTGAACCGATGTTACAATATAGTGGGTGGTGCTTCCTCCAGAACCTATTAGGAGCGGTACTAAGTTGTACATGTAGTAATTATCAATCGGTTGTGCCAAAAATAAATTAAATTCAATTAATTCAGCAACTTTATGCCCAATTATGGGCTAATGGCTACAAAAATTAATGAAGTACACAAAATACAAGAACAAAGATAACCAACTAACCCCCGTCTTTAGTGGAATTGACTGTTTTAAAAAGGAGCCTAGCAATTGCACTTGTTCTTTTGTATCTGGGTTTAGAATTTTTTGAGTTTTGAAGTCAGTTTCAAAATTGAAATTAGAAAATAATTGAAGTATAATAGTTTGGTTTTTTGTATATTCTAATATAAAATGTGCCTCACCTTCAATTTCGTGAAGAAATTACAAAGACGCTGTTTTCTGGGAATGTTCTTATATCTTTGTAATACATGATCACTTATTCTTTCACAAATCAACCTTCTAATTTCAGGATTGAAACAATATACATGTAAGTAATTTTCAAAGTTATAGTCGTTTTTAATTGCTTCGAATAACTGTAATTTACTATTTTCATCTAAATTGATATTTCTTTCTTCATATTTTTTACTAAAGAAATCGCTAGTCTCCCTTTTAAAATAATTTTTTATAGGTTCTAGTACTATATTTGGAACAAACATTTTCAAAATTATTAATATTATTAACATTAATTAAGTTCTTCTCTAATATAATTTATATATGTATAGCACGAATTACTACCATTAGAATCCATAGTTTTTTTTTTTACACATTATAACCAAACCAGAACTGTGCACGAGATATTGTGGCAAAACTTCAGGTTACAATTTAAGGTTTTCAATCATATCAGCAGTACACCATTTATCAATTATGGACTTTTTGCGAGGTCAATATGTTATATATGGACCTGTTAGGTTTATATTGACCGAGGACGTAGTCCGAGGTCAATATATTCCTAACAGGTCCATATATAACATATTGACAGAGCAAAAGGTCCATCATTGTTATATTACATATGAAGTTTTCGTGGTACATTGTGGTATCTCATGTACTTTTTTGTAGAGTCAGATTTTGTCGGAATTTATTTTGAAATAGAAGCACTGGTTGAAGGCAGAAGTTGATCTGCATACCAAAAAGAGTGTTTTGGTTGCACGTGTGTCAAGGATAAAAAATGCCGACGCATCTGTTATTTTCAACTTAAAAAAACAGCAAACTTTCTTTGTTTTCGTATTTACGTGCAGTGAATTAAAAATAACATGTGACAATTATTTTATGGATTTTTATCGATTTCCCTGGTTTAATATCGCCGTCCCTTTTCATTGATATGTGTAAACTTAAGCATTTTCCCATATTTTTAAAAATATATTTCAAAAGATCTTTCTCGGTGATAAAATAAAGACTTGAAATCCCAATTGCATATCAATTTAGTTATATAGCGTCAATAAATCTAAAAATAGAAACATAGCGTCGATATAATATTTAAAAATAGAAACATGGAGTCAATATAAAATATAAATAGAAACAAAGCTGAAAATACACTTAATATTCTTAAAATCACATGACAGTTTCAGCCAATGAAATTGATAGGAAACTTTGCAATATGTAATATTAAAGTATATTTACAAAGAATAGTACAATTATAATTGCGATATATTGTAGTGCTATAACAATATAAAAAGTCTACAACATTTTGTACCGCAACAGTGAAAAATATAATAGTACAAAAACAAAGTGTTCTCAAGACTAGTACAGATATATAAAGGTACAAAAGATGTACATATGTTGTGCACAAGTTGTAATTTTGTACAAGTTATAACTTGTACAGAAATATTGTACAAGTTATGAAAAATTTTGAGTACCTTCATTTCATAAAGATTTCTGACATATTAACTTTTTTTCAAGTACTCATAACACATTCGGGTTGTAGTGCATCACATAAGAACATATTAACATAAAAGAATTAATGTTTACAATATAAAACAGTTATTTGCCTCCTCTCCTCAGTTCTAATGACTGCTGTAAAAAAAGAAACGACTGTTTTAATTTGTTTAGAGGTTGACGGATTAAGTATAATAGTCAACTTTTTTTAACTGATTCAGGGAATTAAAATTTAGCTGAGTTTTCATATAATATTCTAAAAGTTGCTTTCTACAAGATAATTAAATAATTGTACAATTAAAGAAGACATGTTCCTATATTAATTCTTTGTTTCCAACAAATTCAAAGTATATTTAACATGATCAGAACTAAGAAAAAGTAACTGAATCACTATAGCTTAAAAATAAGTTTATTTTAGTATAAAACAAATGGTGCTAATTTTTTTGTTAAATAAACACATTTAAGTTTGCAAGCTTACTTGTACTTTAATTACTTAGCGTTGGCTTTAAAATATTATGAAAATCATTGGTCTAAAATTTGAATTTTATAGCACAAAAATCATTTTTTTTTCCAATTCCGTCATTGAAAATTTGTTGTCATTTATAATGTCAAGTCAGTGTAGATGTCAGCATAACTTGTACAATATTTCTGTACAAGTTATAACTTGTACAAAATCGCAACTTTTACACAACACATATATTAAAGATCACGTAGTACACTTAAACTACTAACACTATAAATACAATTTATCTGCATAAGTACAAAATTTCAAGTAAATATTCTATATATTCCATCAAAGAAAAATAAAAAATGTATAAAAATGAACATTTATTTGAAGACTGAAGTCATAAAATCTTATTGTGTATGTGAAGTAAACTAGTTTGCAGCATCAAAATCGAAAAGGGCATTAGAGGAATGACGGACTATCATTTTTTATATGGTATCCAATAGAGGTATAAATGTGATATTGAGAAAGCCTGAATGTGAAAACAGCGTACAACTGAACACGTCAAATGGGCGACATGCGTGTTGTTGACATCATTTACATGCATTTGCTTAAGGATGGTCGCTGGTTACGTTTTGGCATTTTTGTCAGATTTTCGGAATTCTCAGATTTTTATAAATTCAATAGCATTATAATTCTTTACCCACGAACCCCTATATTTTATGTGGTCATCTCTAGGATCATTCTGGCAAAATTTCAATAAACCTATCTATTTTGTCATATTCGTTCATAGATAAAGGTCGCTTATCGTAAATCTATGAAAAATTCAGAGGAGTTCTGTTTCCCGCCAAATTTTTAATCACTTAATATCTCAAAAACGACATCAGCAACATACCTTTTTTTGCTTAAATTACTTGTATTTCATTTTTCAGTTTTCTAACAAAAAATAACATTTGAAATCCCATTTATTTTCAAGTTGATAAGCGAACATCCTTAAGAAATTGTCAGCTCTAGGTAATAATTATGTATTAAACTGGTATGACTAAAATTCTCTTTTACCAACAATAAAATTGTCATATAATATTTTACACTTTTTGTCTCTGAAGAACTTTGACGAACGTGGTAGGCGAGATAACTCTATCTTTTTGTTGTCATTGAACTTGATCCTAGGTAATCTGAACATCGAAGAAGAAATCCTTGTCCCCTTAAATTCCAGTATTCATTTTGTCTACATGTTGCATCAAATAAAAACAGAAATATATTTTGTCTACCGGGTAATCTATCAATACAGTAATCGTTTCAAATTGGGCATTTAGTTTCGGATATAAATTGAAGAACTTTGAACAAATTCCCTATATGATACCATGTAAAACTATGCCTGGTTGCGCTGGCCAATGGAAAAACAAGAAATAGCATTTGTAGAGGCTTATTCAAGAATTTTAATCATAGAACGAATTATTTTAATTTGCGAGTAGTTTTCTACAGGGTTCCATTCTATAAAAGCTCGATATTGCTGGACATCTCAATTTTGTGATAATCAAAACATAACATTTATATTTAATAATGTGCAAATTTGTCAGCTGTATTCAGTTGGTTTAATTAATAGGGGGGATGAAGGAGGTCTAATTCCGATTTCTAGTCATTAAAATAAGCACGAAATCTGGAAATTCTGTACTTATTTTGTGGAAAATCCCGATCCCGGTAAATTTTAAAGTATTTAAATGACATTGTTGGTACACTAGACGTACAGTATGTGGCCCAAAGTGAGTCATCAACGTCATTATTCCTTGAGCATTTCATATGAAAACGGGACTTTTTCCAGAAATTGTCATGCATTCATTTCTCATATGATTTTTATATTTTTTGCTGTTAAAAGCAGAATTTAATGCACTCAGTGCACTTGATAATGTTTATAATTTTCACACCATTCATTACAAAACAACAGTAATGTAAGTAAACTTATGAAAAAGAAAGGAAATTGGGTAAATGTCAAGGAGACAACATCCCATATCCAGTTTAAACGACCCAAAACAAACCTTCAGGGGTCACCATACGGTCTTCAACAGTGAGGAACCTCACACCATAGTTCAGTTTTTATATGAAATGCACAGGGAATTTTGACGTTGATGACTCACTTTTGGCCACATACTTTACAGTAAAAAACTGGCCTATGAATAGACACGTTTAGTTATAAAATTACTGCTTTGCATTTAAACCCTAGGTTTTTGAGTAGATACTCTGTTCCAACCTTCACCTATGTTCCTGACATTGAGAGCTGTGTCGCAAAGATCTTGTATTTTTGTGGCATGTAAAATATGAAGTTGGTGGCGGGAGTTCTTTAAAAAAAATGCAGGTGTGTGTTTTAATTTTATTGAATAACAATGAGGGTCCTATAATGTCCTATCAATTTTGCTCAATACATGAAATAAATTAATAATCTATATAATCTAAATAAAAAGAAATAATAAAAAAAAGAAATAATAAAATAAGTCTACAGACAGACCTCTTTTCTTGTTATGGCCAACGTAAATAGTTTTTTTTAATTTGCCCCCCTTATTTATTTCCTTTTACGAAAAAATAGAATTTTGAAGAATAAACGTGAGTTTTTGGTACAACTTCGTTATGATAAATC
The DNA here is from genome assembly GCA_002080025.1 of Modiolus philippinarum. Lineage (NCBI taxonomy): Eukaryota > Metazoa > Mollusca > Bivalvia > Mytilida > Modiolidae > Modiolus > Modiolus philippinarum. The sequence continues at coordinate 21,033 of MJUU01058089.1, forward strand.
ATTATTTTCTGTTCCAACAACTTTGCAATAGCCTTTTCAAACCATTAATAATGAACAAGATAGTATCGAGTTTTTCATAATTAGGATAGTTTCACCCTAAAATTTAAAATATATTTCTGCCTTCGAAAATCAAATTGTTGGATGATCATTTTTTGTTTGAAAACAATAAGTTTGGTTCCCCTTTGGTAACAGAAAACTCTGAAAAGGGCCATCATTTTTCGCGAAACCGAGTAATCTGAAATGAAATCCACGAAACAAGTAAAAATAACAACAAACAGTGCTTCTTATATTGTATACAAGTGCGAATTGTTATCAAAATAGAAATAATGTTTGATACTCTTGAAAATGTAATAATTACTGTAATAAACAGTACCATAAATTGATTACAATAAACAGAAAAATATATTATGTCTGCGTTATTACTTCATTGGGGGTGCGTCTGATGATCTCGTCGGTTCTCGCCTGACAGTCTAAATAATATTTTTTACTTAGTTCTAATGATGTAAAACGAAACGACTGTTTTAATTTGTTTAGAAGTTGATGTTTTTTAAACTTCTTCACAGGTTAAGGAACTTGAAATCTAACTAAGTTTTCATATTACATACATATAGCAAACAAATGGTGAAACTATATGACTCTTCGCAGACAAGATTTCGTACAAATATGAAATAATAGGTAAGACTTCCTAATATAGGAAAGAGGTGATTAACCATGTGAAAACATCATTTTCTTCTGGTTCTACAAAAGTGAACAACTTTCGAATTTATTTTCTGTATAAAAAAATTAGGAATTCCTATTTGGATATAGGAAATAAATCATGCCAGTCTTTCACTAGTGTTGACCCTATTTCAATTCTGATTGAAACTATGTCAAAATTATCAACAAAGCAGAAAAATAAAATATTCTAAAACGGATAAAACCACAGCGAATTAACGAGATGATAATGTCCCAAACATAGTAACTGAAAAGGTCTCGACCTCTCTTTAATGGTAATTTCCATTTTTATACCGGTGTTCCTGATACAAATGTACATGAAGTCGAAAGTTATCATTACAATTTAAACAAATAATAAAGTGATCGCGGTTTGTAATTGATAAACAAAAGAACAGTTACCTTTTTTAAACAAACTCGTCATCTTGTTTTTGGATTACCAGACACCACGTGACCATTGGTCTTTGTTGTGTTATGTGGAGTTATTTTTATGTCTGGACGATATAGGTCAATACGTCTTGACCGCAGTTAGTTAAACGGAAATTTTGAACGGCAGGGCAAATATTTTTAATTAATTTTATACATATAAATAGGCTATTATACTGAACTACGGAATTGATAGGAATGTTTTAAGTATTTTCAATTTTTACAGTGCTTTTAGAACATATATTTTTATTTTTCTTATTTCGAGGGTTGGGGAGTTCTCAAACGTTATCCATCATGTACTATTAAAAATATCACGAAATTATGAATGTCGTTATTTTAAATTTCTCAATTTTATAAACATGCACAATTTACGTCCATTTAATGGCTAAAGGCATACCATACAATCAGAAAAAAAATATGGCAACAAATAAACACATCATTAACAAAATAAATGCATAATTATTTTTTTTTCAAACAACAACAATATAATAATAATAAAACAACAATAGCAAATGAAAAACATTTAAAAAGTAAGTATCAGTGTGAAATATTAAACTTACAATACAAATCAAAACAATCTAAATAGATTTTTCCAAAGACAACGGCTATATGGGGAAACACAAAGATACAAAGACATCAAATAGGTACGGCACATAAACGAAAAAGGAAACATACATGGGACATTTAAAAAAATGTCCACTTTTGCCTACTGAAAAAACACAAAAATAAACTTCTTCGACCCAGCAATTAAATAGTAGCTGTTGATACCTTAATATCAGTAGACACTAAATCAAGAATTATACAATCTTAAACATAAACCTATGTGTGTAGAAAGGACATCCGAAGTAAGCAGGTTACACCAAAATGTCCACTTCGCAACGTTTCAGTTTCCTCTTTCAAAAATGAGAAAAATGTTTATTGTAACGATATTTTTTGTAGTATCTGGAACCGCAGATAATTAATTACTAGATAACAATAAGATACATCAACAAAATCACTAGTAAAGTACCACAAGCATACTTTTAACGTTTGTGACAGAAAATTATGAAAATATGCGATATTCAGTTGTCAACTTCAAATGGAAAAACCATGCAATAGGAAATGTCGATCAAGCATCTAAATTACTCATACATTCAGTATTTTATCAAGCAGATACAATTTCTATACATATTTTCTTATAAAAATTGAAAAAAAAATGTACGAAAATGTCCACTTTGCAACGGTCCACTTCGCAACGATTTTGTTAACTTCGCAACATTTTCACACATGTAGCTGTCAAATGCGGATAAAACCTGCTACTCTTCTTCTTGTTTTTATATCAATTGACAGCAAGAATGCATCAGAGTTCTTGCACTTTATTCTTATAAGATTTTGTAGTAGAGGTGCGGCAGTATGTCCAATATACTAAGAGGTGCTGTCCACTACGCAACGTCCTTATAGCGTTGCGAAGTGGACCGTTGCACAGTGGACATATTTACATGTTACTGACGATTTCTTCTTTGTCATATATCCTAGAACCACAATTCAACAATTACCGTACAGTGCACAAGCTAAGTTATGCTTATTATAAATTTCATGATTTTATGATGGACGTCTCCTGGAAATATTGAATGTTGCGAAGTGGACAAGAAAAAAAATACGGTGTCAACTGTGCCAACAAATTCAATCATCTAAGAGTAATGGATTGTAACATAATTATTCTATGCTATTTTAAAGATAGAATAGAAGTTGACGAACGTATCTACTGCAAAAATGTAATCTAAATCACAGAACGAGGGCTCTATTGACTTTTTAGCATTGGCGTTGCGAAGTGGAAATTTTTCTATGGACACCCATCAAAACTGACTGATTTGAGAAAAATTGTTACAACTACTCCCAATGAAGGAACTCCTTTTTAATTGTTTGAATGTATTTCTAATAGATAATAGTTAAAAATGGCAAGCAAAATATACCAAAATGGGATGTTTACAGCTATTGTACAGTGTGGACAGACGTTTTTTGCTGTTATGGGGCACTTAAGTCAAAATATTCACAGATGTCCTATTAAAAAATTAATAAAAATATTATGTCGATTGTCGAGCAGAAGCTATATTTACCAACAGCGAAAAAGAAAATAGAAAGATGTTAAAATTCAAAGAAAAACATTTACTGGACAGAAAAATGGATTTTTTTTGAAAAAGTCCCACATATAGATGAACAAGATTGCTACGCGTAGCTATGTCCCCCGCTGCTGCAGTAAAGTCGATAAAGTCCCATGACTCATGTAAAATTTTGCTAATCAAAATGGCGGCAGGATATGATCAACTGCATTAGGTTGCAAACAGCCAAGCAAAATTTCAGCAAAATCCCTTAATTGGGTCCACAAAGTCTTCCTATGTTGTAGTAGGCATTAAGTCGATAAAGTCCAATAACTACCGTAAAATTTGTCCAATCAAAATGGAAGCATAAAATGATTAAGTACATATGGTGGGAAATGTTCAAACAAAATTTCAGTATAATCCGTTCAGTGGTTTCTGAGGAGTTGCGCCCACAAAGTGTTCCTAAACTGTAGCATGCATTAAGTCGATTAAATCCCATAACTCCTGTAAAATTTTACGAATCGAAATGGCTATGTGATATGATCTTGTACACAAGGTGACTAACAATCCTGTAAAATTAGAATTAATTCGGACTAGCAGTTTCTGCGGAGTTGCGTCCAAAAGATTTGCCATTGTATAACAATGTGGAAATAATAAAAATCCCATAACTCCCAAAAAATTTGAGAAATCAGAATGGCGATGCGATATGATCTAGTACTAATGGTGACTATTAATCCTCTTGATTTGAATGAATTCTGGCCAGCGGTTTCTGAGGAGTTGCGTCCACAAGATTTGCCATTGTAAAACAATGTGGAAAAAATCAAAGTCCCATAACTCCCACAAATTTGACGAATCAAAATGGCGAGGCGATATGATCTAGAACTAATGGTGAATAACAATCCTGTAAAATATGAATGAATTCTTGCCAGCGGTTTCTGAGGAGTTTCGTCCACAAGATTTGCCATTGTATAACAATGTCGAAATAATCAAAGTCCCATACCTCCCACCAAATTTGACGAATCAAAATGGCGATGCGATATGATCTAGTACTAATGGTGACTAACAATCCTGTAAAATTTGAATGAATTCTGTATAACAATGTCGAAATAATCAAAGTCCCATACCTCCCACAAAATTTGACGAATCAAAATGGCGATGCGATATGATCTAGTACTAATAGTGACTAACAATCCTGTAAAATTTGAATGAATTCTGACCAGCGGTTTCTGAGGAGTTGCGTCCACAAGATTTGCCATTGTATAACAATGTCGAAATAATCAAAGTCCCATAACTCCCTCCCACAAAATTTGACGAATCAAAATGGCGATGCGATATGATCTAGTACTAATAGTGACTAAACATCCTGTAAAATTTGAATGAATTCTGACCAGCGGTTTCTGAGGAGTTGCGCCCACAAAACACACGGACGCACAGACGCAGACCATTACTATGTCCCTCCGTCGCGTTGCGGCGGGGGACAATAACACGGACCTAAATTAAAGCCATGGGTGAGATCAGTTGCACCAGTAGAGTTATAACAGATTTGTGAGATCTCGGAGGTACTGTAGGTGTCCCTAATGAAGAATTGATGTACGTATAAAGTGTGCACAACAACACAAACAGATGCAATGTACTTCGTTGAACCAAAGATGCGTTTAAACTTGATATCGGATATATGCTGACAATGTTTTTTTGTTTATGGCATGAATTTAAACCTCCACCATTATTTGATCATTCAAACCATGCACCCTTGTGAATAAGCGTCACCTACATCGCTGTCTTGCGATCTGACGGATCTCGACGAACGTGGCGGGACCACTCCCAGTAGGAATTACCACAGAGTTGATGCGGACAGTTTAATTTTAGGACTAGTATTATTTCCCCCATCAGTTATTTTGCGGTAACGAAAGCTTAAGGCAATCAAAGCTTAACTAAAAAGAGTGCGAACAGTAAAAAATAGCTTAAAAAAACTTCGGTACCAGACAATTCTTATTGAATACTTCTTAATTCCACGAATTAAAGTATGATTAGTGAATTGATACTGATACTTGTTTATTCTTTAACCGGTTAAAATTGTTTACACTGTATCTTGAATGAAAACGAATACTTTTTCCCTTTAAACGTAGAGAACGGTTTGGCCGTAGAAGATAACAATTAGCTTGGTGTAATATTTAAGCGATCAGTAGATTATGCTTACTCTTTCCCAGAATTCAAGTTTTAAGTGGGAGTTCATACTGCAAGTGTCTTTGTATTGTGTCGATCTTGTTCATTTTTTGTTTATCTATGTTGTCTAAATTTCTGCTGCATCTGGATTGATGCGTTGAACCACTACTTAATGAATTTACTTAGAAACTGTTCCCTTGTGAGGGATGTGTAATTTGTACTATTTATAGAACGCAAGCAAGAAGATTCATGGACCATTTTTCGTATCTTCCCGAGTTCGTCGTGAGCATATGGAAATTAAAATGACAAATTAGAGTTTTGCAATCAGTGTTCATTTTTCGTCAGTCGCAAAAAATTTAAATCTTATTCTCCAATGTTAATACAAACATTTTAATTTTATCTAAGTTCCCTAAAGTCAAATTTTTCTAAGACATCCAAGTGTTCTGTGTTGTATTTAAAATATGTAATTGATACTGTAATAAACTACAGGCCGTTTCCCTGTTTTCGAGTTGCATGCTTTTTTGTAGACGATATGATGGATGGGAAAAATCTCGATCCTAATGTCTTTTTGCAAGTTTTTTTTTTGTGATTGTTAGAATGTGATTTGAATAAAAAATTATAAGAAGGTTTTTATTTATGTATTTTCAAATAACCTAAATCATTTCAGTTTTTGGTACAAGAATGGAAAACCCCTACTTTTATCTATTTTTGTAGACATTGTCTTACTACGAACTTATATATGAATGAATCATTTTGAATCAATTTCTGAACTATATAACCTTTTTCGTTTTAACCTGAAGATGGGATGTTGTTTCCTTGATATTTACCCCATTTCCTATCCTATTCATAGTTGACTTCAAATTCACACAAAAAGGATTGGTCTTATCACCCCGCACGGCATAATGAATAAAGTTTACAATTTTCGGTGGAAAACATGATAATGAACATTGTCTTTCATTTCGAAATAACTTAAAATTTACAGTAACCTCGGTATTTTGTTATTTGTTTACACTGGGCCGATGTCACTGTCGGTGGACTGTTAGTCCCGAGGGTATTCACCAACCCAGTAGCTAGTACTTCAGTGCTGGCCCGAAAACCGATTTATTTGAAAATTTGTAATATCTAAATTTAAGAAAATTTTGTTAAAAACTAAGGACTATCTCCCTCTTGCATAGCTCTGTTCTGAGCTGATTTTGGCTTTCCTATTTAGATCCTATTGGTAACTTGTTCTCTATCAGCATTTAAACATATTTCGGTTCATGGATTTTCAAATGTTTTGATTTTATCTGCACTGATGAGACATAAATAATTGTCGAAATGCGCATATGCAGAACTTAAATTTACAGTAACCTCGGTATTTTGTTATGTATTAGGGACCGACCATTTAACTTGAACGGGGGGGGGGGCTATGGTTTTTTTGTAAAAAAATATTTTGGATCTGATTTTATGTGAAAAAAATATTTTGGCTGAAAAAATGAGGAAAAAAAATTTTCTGAAGGAGGCTTTCTGCCCAAAAAAATAATGTTAATTTAAAAAAAAAATATTTTGTTGATACGCATGCAAAAAATAAATAATTTGTTTCGCGCGAAGCGCGAAAAAAATTTTCTGTCCAGAAAAAAAAACCATAACCCCCCCCTACAGGTTAAATGGTCGGTCCCTTATTAAAGATGGTTGTGCATTTTATAACATTATGGGAATAAAATGCTTTCATTCTACTTTTATCCGAGAGAAGAATTACACATTCAAATGCCACGAAATATTTAGAAATTTGTTCATTCTTCAATGATTAATTGATAATTCGTTTACTTCGAGTGACAGTATTTAGGTTTATCATAATGTTACCTAAATGTCAAAAAATAGGGATGTCAACGAGTACTTGAGTACTCGAGTATCGCTCGGAAGGTACGAATATCGAGTATCTAATTCGTACTCGAATACTCGGCATTATAATTGTCTGCCTCCGTATTTCAGAGCATTAAATTTTAAATCATTATAAACTTCTTATGGCTCCTAGATAAATACAATTAAATAACAGAATATCTCCAAATATAATGATTGATTGATTGAATATTGTTTAACGTCTACTCAGCAATATTTCAGCTGTATCAAGACGAGAACAAGTTTGTTGATAAATAATCACTTTAGGGTATGGAAAGGGCCATGGGACGGGAAATTCTGACTGCCACTGGAAAAGTAGGGTGAAATCGTCAAGGGCGGGGAATTTAGCCTTGTAGCCGATCACCTACGGACCACCCCAAAAAGAGCTTGCAACAAGGGTTCTTTAACGCGCAGGAAGCGTGGCATTTCTTCCAACACGTGGACCTGAGTTTACATCCCATCCGAAAGATGGGTTGTGTATTTATTAATCCCGCACAACCACGGAATGGGTCCTATTTCTATATCCCGGGACCCTCGGGGTCAGCCTCCGTTTAGGAGGGGTCACACCCCGCAAGCCGGAGATACTAGGTCCTATTTCTACATCCCGGGGTTCCCTCGGGGTCCTCTGTTAGGAAGACTCATACTCCAAGCTCAGAGGATGCTGCGGGCCTATTCATAAGCCGGGACCGCGAACGGCGGCCAAATATAATGAACACGCATCTAAAGAAACGCATCATGAACGCAAAGTTCTGTGTTACTTAAATTCAAATGCAAATATCTCTCCAAATACTTGTTAGCTTGTTAAATCGTGTTGAAATATTAACACGTGACTTCTATAACAACAGAAAAATAATGAAAATTGTCTTCTTTGACACAATAAGTGTAAGCCGTGGCCAGATATGGCTCTTTGGTAGCTCTGTAAATGAACATTCTGAACATGCCAATTCTTAGCAAAGTTAACTATTGTTTTCGTAAAATAATTTAATACTAGTGATGATGATTTAGATCTGAGCATATTTGAGTCTTAGACCAGCGTTGAGAAGAGGACCTGTAAGAACCACATGTTGCTGTTGCTTTAAAATGAAATTTCATTTGACAAAAATAAACTTGCTTCATATCGACATTTGACAATCAAAATAATACATATGAGGAATCGATTTAACTAAAATATTTGGGTAGCCAAGCAGAAAGATTGTTACCCATAAAGACACATTTGCGAATCAATAATGCTTTCGATTTGGTCACATTTCTAATAATTGAAAAGCAGAAAAATGAACACCTTTTATAATAATTTGTGATAAAGTAATTACTTGACTGAAAAAATTATTTGATTTCACCAGTGTCCACCCCAGACACTGTGTTGATTAGTGTTTACATAACCGTTAACTTTGATTTAAACAATTGGATTAATTAGCCAAGCGTATTTCAAATAATAAACAAGGTGTTAAAGAAAACATAAAATATAATTTCGCTTTGATTGAATTCGTTTATTTGCTGTAAAGGTACAAAAACTTTGAATGGTGCTGTTTTTATGGCACATAAGCAATATTGTAGCTACATGTATGTATCATTGGAATGAACACTCCGTCTTAAGAATCATGAAGTCTAGTAATTTTCGTTTAAAAAGATCACCGAGTACTCGAGTATACTCGAGTATTGTATCCGAGTACTCGAGTGGCATTTTTCACATGTTTTGACGTCCCTACCCCCCCCCCCCNAAAAAAAAAAAAAAAAAAAAAAATCTTGTCGAAAAAAAAACGACGGGATAATGCGCAAACGAGTTTTGATTCATATGAAAAGCAGGAGAAATGGGTAGGTGGATGTAATTGTGTTCCAATCGTCCCCCACCGAGCCAGCTTTAAAAATTAAGAAATACAGGAGGGGTCCTTATACTGCATAGAACACACAGCTTCCGTATAATAAATTGACCAGATCAGAGTAAGTGTACTCATGTAGCCATCACCGGGCAGCTTTGACGACGGAGCCCCTGGAACCAATCTAGTTACCAGGGTTTTATTCCTACACCAAATTAACTGATTTCATTTCATATTTTAAATAAGATCTCGGAAGTATATCTTCCTAATGGACAATTAATGAAGGCGTTTTTTAAGTGTAGTACTATCTGAAAAATGGTCAAGTCATCAATCAAACAAAAATATACCATATATTTTAGAGAGGCAATGAAGTTGAACCAAGTAGGCGTTTAAAGTTGATTTTTGATACTGAAACTTTTTTGTATTTGGCATGAATTTAAACCTTCACCATAATGACTTAAATCGAATTAGATTTTTCGCAAACAACTCGGCGCCCTTATGACTAAACGTCATCTACATCGCCGTCTTGCGATCGGAAAGTTGCGGGGCCATTCCCAGTAGGAATTAACTCAGAGTTGATCCGGACAATTTCTTTTTACTCTAGCATTATTCCCCCTAAATTTTACAATGACGAAAGCTTAATGTTACCAATGCCAATTAATGGCCCAAGTTGACTATGTATACCTTTAAAAGGACAAAATTATTCACCACAACTATAACCACAGCTTTGAATTTGACTTTTAATTACCTAAGCTGACTGCAGATAGCCAAAAAATGGTCATAATTATTCATCATCTGAATTACTAGAGCCATTAGATGTTCAAGTATGACATTGTATGAACAAACCAACTATTTTCACATCCAACAAATTAGGACTATATTTCCACTATTTTCGTTTTACATGCAAGTCATATTTATCAAATTATTTGGTCATGTTTTCCGGTCGGTTTGAAGGTGACCCCGCTATCATAAGTCTTAAGCCATTTGATTCGAGGAGACTTTGAAGGTTGCTTTATGCAGTGCACATATTTTTTCATTCTGCTTTTTATTTCGCTCTCTTATACATATTTTTTATTCGCCTTGCTGTTTATGTATTTATGACTACAATATTTTTTCCATTTTCCTCTTAAACCTTCACGCTTAGTGTAAAAAAAAATCAAGTTTCCCCGTCTAGATAAATACCTATAGAAATCCAAATGTTCTGTCTTTACAGTTTTCATGATCAGATCACGATTGACAACCGCTCTGTACTTTCACTTTCGTTAGAGAACAGTATAATTATACTGAATGAAAATTAAGAGCTACAGTGCTTCTGTTGGTTAAGAAAATGCCTTTTTGTAACCAATATAAGATGTCACACCGCAGTTTTATTCAGCAGAGGTTTCTCGCACATTTCGCAATTCCGGAACTTGCAATTATTACACCGGAAGGTAACATGACTTAAACCGGAATCGGAACCTTTTCATAGACTTTAAAATCTCGTACGACAGCGTAAACGAGTTCGACCACTTTTAACCACTTAAAAATACTGAGGCTTCATTCCGTGTATGGCACTCGGTAAATGTCCTTAGTACTGGATTTGGCTTCCGATTTCGATTTTTTTTGGTAATGAGTACTTCTTTTGTGACAACTTTTGATTATGGCTTTCCATATTATTTGATATTAATGCTGCTGATGAGAGATAACTCCTTGAAACACGTGTACAAAAGTTTTTTATGCAACATCGGTGTTTTTTTTTGTATTTTGAACCATTGGGCCGATGTCACTGCTGGTGGACCACAGGTCCCCGAGGGTATTCACAAGCCCGATAGTCAGACTTGTCTGACATGAAAATTTTACCTTGCATGTTATACAAATTTACTGTAATATCAAAATTCATAATGAGGCTTCATTCCGTGTATTGCACTCGGTAGATGTCCTTGGTACTGGATTTATCTTCCCATCCCCCCCCCCCCCCCCGAGCCTGCTTTATCATCAAGAAATAGAGGAGGGGTCCTTATACTACATAGAGCACACAGCTTCCGTATAATAAATTGACAAGATCAGAATGTCTTTGTTTTGTGTCGATTATATTCATTTTTGTTTGTTTTATCTATGTTGTCTCCATTTCTGCTGCATCTGGATTGGTGCGTTTTAATTCTAGATTTCATTTGCAGATGTGCTACTATTTAATGAAGTTACTAAGAATCGGTCCTTTTGTCAAGGATGTTCAATATGTACAATTTAAAAAACCGCATGCAAGAGGATTCATAGACCTTCTTCGTATCTTTCCGAGTTCGACAATGTTCATAATAAATGAGCATATGGAAGTGATGATATCTTATGTCAAATTCTTGACAATAAAAAATGCCAAATTAGAGTTTTGCGATAAGTGTGCAGTGCTCTTCAGTCACACAATATTAAATATTGTTCCCAAATGTTAATACATACGTTTTATTTTTATTTAAGTATCCTAAAGCCAAACTGATCAAGGACTTACAAGTGTTTTGTGTTGAATTGATACTGTGATAAACTGCAGGCCGTGTCCCTGTTTTCGAGTTTCATGCTTTTTTGCAGACGATAAGATGGATGGAAAAAATCTCGATCTTCATCTTTTAGCAATGTTTGTTGTGATTGTTAGAATGTGGTTTGAATAAAAATTTATTATTTGGTTTTTTATTTATTTTCAAATAGCCTTAATCATTTCAGTTTTTGGTACAAGAATGGAAAAGCCTTACTCACTCATTTTCCACAAAAAGGACCAGATCAACCACCAGAAAAAAAAAAATTGGAAGTATGAATGAAACTATAAATTGAATTACAATATCTAAATATCATGATGTAGAAGCAGTTGACTATAACTTTCAGCAATAAAATTTTTACAGCATGTCAAAACCAGCATGGAATTTCCTAATAAATGAGATACGTTACCAGTTATGACAGTCATCTTTATTTGTAATCTTGAAATCCGGTGCAGGGTGATTGTTTTTTTGGCATAGAAACTCATGGGATATAAATTTTTAAACTTTAATGAATGTTGAATGAAAGAATATGGAGTAAATGCACATGAGACAAAGTCTTAAATGCCATTAAATACATTAAGATAACAGCAGCTACCCCAAAATATCAAATATCAAACAAAATGTTCAGAATCTGTAAAACAACAACAAATTATATAGGTAACGTACCTGATCTGCAAATGTAAGACGTTCAGTGCCTACTATTGATGGGTATTTCAAGCCAAAAATTTAATTGAAATGTTTTTTCTTAACGATTCCTTCAATTTTGAAAGTCATTTAGAGTTTATAGTGGATTTATGCTCGTTAATAAAAAAAAATCCACTTCAGCTTCGAACCATCAGTAATTGGGGAGAGGGGCATTCTTTATTATTTTTGCTATTATCGGACACAAACAAAAAATCCATCTTTGATACATAAGTCATAAGGATCGCGTCTCTTCCCTTCGTATTAGTTATTCTTCATTCATTTGTAACTTTTAGATGAATGGACAGAAATGACATTAACGTATCTGATGGTAACGTATATGATGACATTTTATTTCAAATTTTCTGACAAAATTTCTGTTTAGTGTTAGCTGTCAAGAAATTGTACTAAAGCATGTGTAAAATTTTTAATATAAAACAGGATGATAATTGCTACAGTTTTTGCTGTGGATTGAATTATGTGTGTCACGTATCTGATGAAAATAAATGTTACCATATTTTACATGGTAACTTTCGTTTTTGTAAATTCTCTTATCTTCATTTGTCAGTTAACTTGTCTCCTTTTGCTTAAGAACACTTGAAAGCATATCAAATCAAAAAAAAAAAAAAAATGTATAAAATTAAAAAAAAAAAATAAAATAAAATCATCCAAAAGTGTTAATTGACAAGTTTCGACAATAGTCTGTACATTGGTAACGTATCTTAACTGGAAATCAGGACTACAATATATTGAAATATTTTTGATATGTTAGTATATTTAACTTAGCAAACTAAATGTTTTCAAAGCTGATATCACGATTTTCTAAAAGAAATTCCCAAGATAACGTCATTATTCATCCTGTGACGTTTTACTTTAGGCATGCATTTTTATGCATTTTATACATTTTTTGAAATTATGGATTTCCTTTGTTTGGGTTTTAGTGCTGCTGATGAGGAATTAATTTCCGAAATGGCCATACAGCTCATTAAAATTATTGCAGTTGGAGTTAACATATGTGTTATGGTCTCATGTTCATTTACTCCATATCCTTTCGTTAAATATGCTTTAAAAAAACCTATACAGGGACAGGAAAATTTTACTATATTGGACCTATAAATTGGTGTTTTATGGAATAATTTGGTCAAAGCTCGGCTTTAATATGCGTTTGTATAGGATAGCTTCACTATGGTTTTTGTATTTGCATATAAGGATGAGGCGTCGTGGAATAGATTTATTTTTTTTAACAATAGGGCCATAAAACACAGTAATTAGTCAAGTTTTCTGAGAATGAGTGTACTTTTATCTATTTTTTGTAGACATTGTCATACAGCTAACTTATTTATGAATGAATCAATTTCCGAATTAACCTTTTTCGTTTTAAGCTGGAGATGAGATGTTGTTTCCTTGACATTTACATCATTTCCTATCCTTTTCATAGTCAACTTTAAATTCACACAAAGAAAGATTGGTCTTATCATCTCGAACGGGATACTGAAGAAATGTTACAATTTTTAGTGGAAAACATTATGATGAACAGTGTCTTTTCATTTCGAAATTGAAACATATATTATCAAAGATAGTTTTGCATTTTATACAATTATGGTAATGTTAGTAATAAGAATCCATGCCATTTAAAATGCTTTCATTCTACTTTCACCCGAGAGTAGGATCACACATTCAAATGCCACGAAATATTTAGAAGTTTGTCCAATTCATTCTTCAGTGATTGATAATTGGTTTACTTCGAGTGACAGTATTTAGGTTTATCATAATGTTACCAAATTGCCAATAAAAATCTTGTCGAAAAAAATCGACAGGATAATGCGTAAATATTTCATTCATATGTAAAGAAGGAGAAATGGGTAGGGGCAGGAAATTTGTGTTCCAATTGTCCCCCCACCCACCGAACCTGCTTTATCATCAAGAAATACAGGAAGGGTCCTTGTACTGCATAGAGTATAATAAATTGACCAGATCAGTGTAAATGTACTCATGTTGCCATCACCGGGCAGCTTTGTAGACGGTGCCCCTGGAACCAATCTAGTTACCAGGGTTTTATTCCTTCACCAAATTAACTGATTTCATTTACATATTTAAGGAGGTACACGACTCTGTATCACGTGACCGCGTTTTCTGCACCTAAAACTAGAATGTACCAGAATATACGTCAGAACTGAACCCGTGTTGTTACTACATGAGGCGTTTTTGTCCGGTTATGCCACGTTTTGCGACGTCTTTTAAAGTTGAGAGAACTACTTGTCATTTAGTGTTATATATATATTTGGAAAGCTCATCATTTCTTGTTTCCGAATATATAATTAGATTAAGAATATATGAAGATATTTGGAAGAAATTGTCCATTATGTAGATGTGTTAACGTCCGTAAAGCGACATTTTGAAGGACGGATTAATGACTCCACCAAAGTAAAATATCCATGATATCGCCAAAATAGACATTCTCCAAATAGAGTACCTCAAAGGGATAATCCCTGTATTTTTATTTTACAAAGTACCAAATACGAGTACTGTATAGAGTACCGAAAAGCGTTGTTGTCAAAATGAATTTCAGCACTTTTTTTTCATCGTCGTTTTGTAATAAAATTTCAATTAGTGCGTTCAAATATCAAAAAGTAAATCGGTAGTTGTAAAGATTTGGTGTTTCTTTTCATGTTCGTGTATTATTTATGGCAAGGACGTATATTTAAATATAAGTCCTTGTTTATGGTAATTGAACAAATCTTTCCAAAGTTACGACGAAATAGAATTCTCCTCGAAATGCGGAAAAATCTGTTACGTTGCAGAAATTAACCTTGTTAGAAATACAAGGAGGTCCTGCACTTTTACAGAAAAACAAACCTTGAAATAGTAAAGATGATATCAGATTTATGCATAACTGTAAATTATTCCATCTGTAGATTATTTTGTGATAGATGTCATCAAGTGCTGAACTAATCACAGGGGCTTGTTACGAAAATAAAAAATATTACTCCAGCCCACTGAAATTCAGTGGGTTGTATATTTTTTTCATAACAAGTCCCTGTGTTTTCAGTCGATTGGAGCTATAATTTTTTCGTGACAAGCCCCTGTGACCTTATCCCTTTTGGGATTCTAGCCAGGGATGTTTTTTTAGAGGCAGGACATATAAAAAAAAACATCTCTGGCTTCGAATCCAAAAAAGGGTTGCTGACCTTCCTATGCCCTTTCAAACAAACAGAAAACCACGGAGGCTTGATTTGGTTAATAAAAATAATATTTAATCTTGGAGCCAGTGAAAATGAATATTTTAATCCTGCTTGTCAAGCAAATAAATAATTTAATTTTGTTATGAATAGAAATTGTTCAAGGAAAATACAAATAAATAATTTGATGTGACATTTAGCAGTGAAAATTTTCACTGTTTAGTGAAAATCAATTATTTGTTCGAGATGGACTAGCTGCGAAACCAATGTTTAGGTCATTTTAATTTTTTGATATAGTTCGCAACTACTGTATAAAAAAAATCAGCACAAGGACCATAAGAAAATATTATAAACATTTCAAAAGAAAGAAAACAAAACAAAACAAAAACACTCTTTCACCTTACACCGTAAAGTAATTTCACATGTGATGGTTTTCCGTGCAAAAAGAGAAGAGCTACGGTTCCACATCTAGAGATGGACATGTAAATAAATAATTTTTCTGGGCAAAATCGCTCAAGACCTTCCCTAAAAATCAAATGATGACCCTTATATACATATGATATTGAAATTCATGGCAAAATAGCAACCTCGTTGTTTTGTAACAATCCAAACATACAGGATACTGTAAACGTTTTAATTTTCGCGATTTCTAAAACTAGGACAAGTTCGTGGGTATCAATTTTCGCGGATAATAGGAATATATTATTACCTCCTGATTGTTTAATTAGATATTCGCGGGTACTTATATTTGCGGTCTTTTGTCATTCGCGAAAATAGCGAAAATTAGTACATCGCGAAAATTACTTAGTTAAATCAATAGCGATTATAGAGAAGTATTTGTAAGTGAGATTCACCATACAAGAGGGGGTGTCTTTATCTGGAATCCTGTTTTAAGTTTTCTAATTCCTACATCCCGAACTGAAAAAGAACTTCAAATTGATGAAATTCCTATTCTCAGTGCATTGATTTCCTCAAATCCTTGGCTTAAATTATAGAAATCTCGAAATCCCTAGCTTAAAACTTTCAATCCCGCCCGGAATCCTGAAAAAAAGGTCTGGCTCCTCATATTTAACTTGCCAGAACATACGATTATCAAATTTGCTCACTTTTCACATTCAAATATTTGATTTAATTTGTTTGTATGCTTTAATTAATTAAGTTCCTTTGGATCTGAATTTTTAAAATAAAAAAAATAATCTCTGATGATCTCTCTTAAAAAAGCAAACCAAGTTTTTTATTTATTTTTTATTATGCCCCCGTGAATCGAAGATTCGGGGGCATATAGTTTTTGGTCTGTCTGTCTGTTTGTTTGTCTGTTTGTCTACAAAAAACTTTAACATTGGGTATATCTTTTGAATGGTAAGTGATAGGGCTCTCATATTTTGCATGTGTATTCCTTGTGGCAAGACCTTTCAAACGATACCAAAATTTTGGACCTGGTGACCTTGACATGTGGTGGACTTTTAAAAAAAAAAATTTTCTTTCATTTTCATCTAGTATTAAACCATAAATTACACTCTTTAAATTTACCTATTTATTTTATTTTAAAATGGCCTGAACTAGCTGAGGGATCCAGCCTTCGAAAAAGAGAGGTTCCAGTCGATTTTTTTTCATTTTTGTCAATTTTTTCCTATATTCTTCTAAAAATTTCCAACCTCCTGAAGTACCTTGCTAGCAACATGTCTACCTAGCAAAGGCAGTGTCTTATGCCTGTCTTAAAAATTCTGTAAGATTAATCTCGCTTAGATTTATAAATATGTATGTAAAAAGGGCTTGACATGCAGTTTCTCCCATTAATTAAGATTTTTATACCCTCCAATTTGTGGGAGGTATATAGTGTTCATGATGTCCGTCCGTCCTTCCGTCGGGGCATACAGTTTTTCCCATTAATTAAAATTTTTATATCCTCCGATTTGCGGGAGGTATAAAGTGTTCATGATGTCCGTCCGTCCTTCCGTCTGTCAGTCTTTCCACTCAAAGGCTTGTATCCACTTCTCCTCCTAAACCACTGATTATAATTTCATTAAGCTTATGCAGGAGTGTATTTACATATTGTAGATGTGCACTACGCATTTTGTTTTGCAATAATTCCTTCTTTTTTTTAGATTTGTATACCCGCCACACAAAGTGGCGAGGTATTATGTGATACCCTCAGTCGTGTGTCCGTCCTTCCGCCCGTCCGTCCGTTCGTTCGTCTGTCCCCGAAGGTTTCCGACTGATAACTTGTGAAAGAAATAACATAGGGTCTTCAAACATGGTATTTAACTTATTTACTACAAAACTCAGGACAAGTTCGATTTCGGGTTCAGATATTCAAGGAATTCTGGAGTTATGCCCCTTGAAACTTTGAAATTTTGCGAATTTTAGGGTTTCCGACTCAGAACTTGTGAACAAAAAATATATTGTCTTCAAACTTGGTATGTAACTTGTTTACCACGAACTCTGTAGAAGTTTGATTTTTCGTTCAGAGGTCCAAAGGGTTCTGGAGTTATGCCCCTGAAACTTTGAAATTTTGCCATTTTTAGGGTTTACAACTGATAACTTGTGAATGAAATACAATACTGTCTTCTAATTTGGTATATTAGTTGTTTACCATAAAACACAAGCCAAGTATAATTTTGGCTTCAGAACAGGGATCTGGAGTTATGCCTCTTCAAACTTTGAAATTTTGTGAAACGTTGCGGGGTATCATGTAATGCACCATTACTATTTTTGACATATGCAAACGACCACTACTCCTCCTAAAGCACTGATTGGAATTTCATGAAACTTGTACAGGATCTTAATTACATATTGTAGATGTGCATTCACATTTTGTTTTCCAGTATTTCTTTTTTTTATATTTTTGTCATGTTTTGGACTCGTTCTGATACTGCAGATGTCTACTGAAATTTATGAGGATTCTTGACCAAACCCTTCGGGAAGTTTTGAGTTAAACTTTTCTTCCGTAGTTCGACAGTGTTTTACCAGCAGACTAGGCTCCCTTAGCTAGCCGGTAGTTTAGCGACGAGCACTCCTTGACTCATCTTTCAAAATTACGTATTGTCTTTTTCTCTCCTTTCAAGAATGTGGTCATGGAGTTATTAGTCTAACTATATTGGGTTTTATCTAACATTAGTAGTGTCTTTCTTTAAAATACGGTAGAAATACTATAGAAAGCAACTTGTACGATACAGAATGTTGTATCACAACACTGTGGTGATAAAAGAATGGCGCGACGTCACACGTGTATCCATGACGTCGTGGCGTCAACATCATGTAGTTCCTCAACAAAACTCATAAATAATGTAACGCCAGATAAGGCAACGTTATTTTCAAAATGTTAGATAAACATATCATAAACAAAGATGTGATGGTACAACTTCTTGTATCAGGACACGTTGGTGGAATGATTTGCATCACTACTCGTCGCGCAAGCGCGACTCGTAGTGATGCGACCCATTCCACCGACTCTTCCTGATACAAGTAGTTGTACCATTACACTATGTATACAATATCTATTTATTATGATAAATAAAGGGACAAATAAAGGGGAGGTTTGGGTACACATGAACCGGTTTAACGCTACCGCTTGCTTTTACTTGTGCCGCTGCCAAGTCCGGCTGTCCCGAGTTCCTATTGTTGTCTACTTTTGTCTTTTGTCTTATACATGTTTATCTTGTGTAATTCCTTGGCAGATTGTGGCATGTAATAATAATTTTCAGCCATTGTAGGTAATACCTGTTATCCATTTTTTTTACATTTGTCATTTTAGCCCAATGCATACCATATGGTGACCACATGGTATCTAGGACTCCTCCTTAACCACTGATTCGAATTTCATGGAACTTATACAGGAGCTCCTATATATATCATAGATGTGCACTACACGTTTTGTTTTCCAATAAATTAATTCCTTTTCCAAAATTTTTGACATGATTTGGACTTTGTCATTTTAGCTCAATGCAAACCATATGGTGACCACTAGAAACTTAACACAAAACTATGCAATGTAGTATCAAAAGTTTTTTCATTCCCTCCAACATTTGAGCGGCATTTGAAAACAATGAACCTGAATGTTTCAGACAACTAAATTTTGTTATAGATAATAAGAGTTTTTCCTTCACATCAGAATGCACTTTACTATTGTACTTGTTAGTAGTATATAGGGAAGATTCGGTTAGTATTTGAGGTGATGGAGCTGTGGTGGTACCGGAAATGACGCCAACGGAAGTGCCTCATACCGGGAGTCACGCGACCGGATGCGGAAGTGCTCTAGACCGGGAGTCACGCGACCGGATGCGGAAGTCACGTGACCGGAAACAAAGTGTTTTTACTGCGCATGTTCAACGGGAAGTAGCCCTAATTGAAGCCATATTCGGCCTAACCTGGTACCCTGGGAAAATATTTTCCTTTACGCAAGCTTCACTTCAAATATAACCCCAGGTCATCAGCATTTCCTTACCAAATTTGATTGGCTGTATAAATCGCCATCTTGATTACAAAAAATTTAACTTGCATTTCGCGCGTTTCTTTCAACTGCATCAAGATAGCCGGCTGTATATAATTTAAATAAATCAGCCGACTGTTTTTCTCATCCAGCTATTGAACTGATTAATCGTTGATTCTAAGTTATTGCCATAAGTGGCACAGAAATCCATTTTAAAACCAAGTTCATCTCAATCAGCTGTGTTTGTTTACATTAACACCGGATATTACGTCATGTACCTATATTTCGGAATAACAGTACATGACGTCAGATCCTACGTAAATTTAGAGACATCCCGAATGTTGAAATCCGATTCAAATTTGAATCGGATTGAATGCTGGTGACCTGACTCTATATTCGAACCGGAAGCCGCTTACGGTAAAGAGAATATTAAGTCAGGATCCCAGATTATATTCGGCTATGTTGACCGGAAATAAGGTGTTAGAACAACACGTGACATCGCAGGGGTGTTGTTTCGGCCCATCATAACACTCATACTATAAGAGATGGATCTTTATAAATGGCATCAGGAAGGGGAGATAATTTGACTGACTATTTGTTGATTCCCTATGTATGGGTTACCTGGTAAGCACAACTCCTCTTAAGCCACATGAAGGATTTTGATGAAACTTAAGACAAAAGAAGAACACTACATGGAGATGTGCTTAAAGGAATACAATGAATGTCGGAAACCAGGAAGGGGAGATAATCCGACTTTGACTTTTCGTTGATGCGCTATGTATGGGTAACCTCGTAAGGGCAACTTCTCTAACATGTCTAAAACCACTTGAAGGATTTTAATGAAACTTTAGACAAAGGAAGGACACTTTATGGAGATGTGCATGAAGATGTGATATTGTAAGAAATCAGGAAGGGGAGATAATTTGACTGTGAATTTCTTTGATTCCTCTTGCAATGATCTTTTTTTTTTCATTTTTTAGTCCGATTTTTATGCAGTTCTTTTTCAATGGATTCCCTATGAAAAATTAATGTAGTGCTCAATCATTAGATTTTTGGTAACTTGTTTCCTTTCCGAGCTGTTAGGGGCCAAACGGGGCTAAAATTGCAAATTTGTAGATTACCTAAATTTTTTTTATTTTCATCGGATTTTTTTCTTTGGGTTCCTTTTGATATAAGCTTTTGGATGTATGTCAACGGCTTTGGCGCAGCTCTTACCGTTTCTGGGCCATAAGGGGTCAAAGGGGCCAAAACTGCAAATTTGCAGATTACTTAAAATTTTTATTTTTAATCGGATTTCAAGGGGATTTTTTTTCTTTGGATTCCTTTTGATATAAGCTTTCGATAGTTTGTCAACAGATTTGGCACAGCCTTTACCATTTCCGAGCTATTAGGGTTCAAAAGGGCCAAACTTCACATTTGCAGGTTACCTTAATATTTATTTTTCATCGGATTTCGACGGGATTTTTTTCTATTGATTCTTCTAGATATAAGCTTGTCGTGTGATGACTAAGTATTTGATGTTGTGCTTACCGTTTCCCAGCTATAAGGGTTCAAAGGGGCCAACATAGCATTTTCTAAATAACATGAAATTTTTTTTATCAGATTTCGATGGGACTTTATTCTTCGGATTCCTCTTGATATAAGCCTTCAGTTCTATGTTAATTAAGTTGGGCCTAGCTCTTACTGTTTCCGAGCTATAAGGGATCAAAGAGGAATCATAAGGAGTCAAAAGGGCTAATTTTTATTTTCCCTGGTTTGTGTCCAGCTAATTCTTATTGTGTCCATCTTATTATTGTGACAAGCTCTTAAGTAGAACCATACTCACTTTAAATTACACTTTCAAATTTCAGCGGTCGACATGCTGCGGTCGTATCATGCTGCGCTCGGCGTAGCCCTTTATTAAGAACTCATTCTCAAACTCATGACGGCCCCATGACAGGGGAAATAAAATATGTATATTGTAATTTAGTTTATCATTTATTCCCTTATGGAAAGAAAAGCATATAGATACAGGAAACAATGGAGGAAATGAACCAAAAAATCAATAAAGAACGGGGTAAAACAATACACAGATGCAAAAGCTGCGGTAACGTTAGGACAAGACAAAAAATGGACTCCAGAGTATACAAAACAAAGGGAGATATCTAAGATCGGTTGGGATACCAACAGAGTTAAGGGTATCACAAATGAAGACAAATAAATACTAACGTAATACACAAGAGTTAATCAAACAACCCAAAGGAAACGGACATTTTTATACGACAAAAGTACCAAAAGAAGCTGTTAGAACAGCAAAAAAAACCCCTCAAAAAACCCCAAAAAACAAAGCCTTGGAAACAATGGCAAAAAACACCTCGTCAAATGCGAAGCACTAAAAATGCGTTAGTACAATAGCACCTCGTCCAATGCGAAGGCATAAAATAAAGTGTTGATATAATAGCACCTCCTCAGGCACCTCGTCAAATCATAATTGGAAACCACATATATACTACCATTTTTGCATAGCACATTATAATTGCCGCCCTCGACTACTCTTCTTAATCTCACCTGACATAATTAACTGAGTGCTTTACTAGATGTTTTACTCTAGTTCGCGCTTTACCAGAAGTTATCTACATTGTTTACTAGGACTATAATCACAATCAGGACAAGGGTGAAAAATGGCAATGCATGTGAAAATCATCTGTTTATCCGACCATGAATGACTGACATCCAAAAAAAAACATTAATATATAATTTTCGGACACGACATTTGAAAAAGCATGAATGTGACCATGAGCTCAAAGGTCAAGGTCAAGGGTAACCAAACATGGTTCGTGACATGTCACCTTGAGGTGATCAATCCAAATGCTAAATATCAAAATCATATACTCAAAAGAGAGAAAAGGGAAAGTCCAGACACGATTTTGTTATTGAAAAAGCTTGAATGTGATTGATTGATTGATTAGTTAGAGTTTAACGTCCAATGAGCAATATTTCAGCTATATCAGGACGAGAACAAGTTAATCAATTCAAAACAAATTGTAAGTAAAAGAAGAAAGAAATGAAGGTGGAAGGGACAACCGGGGCAACGACTTTTGATTGCCACTGGAAAAGGGGAGAAATGGGCAGGGGCAGGAAATTTAGCCTTCCATACGACACCCAGTGCGTCTGCTCTCTTTAGAGAAATATAGAAGGGGTCTTTATACTGCATGGAGCGTGGCGTTTCTCCACACAGTTTGGCTACAATGGTTCGCGGTCAGGCTTTCCGTATTATGACCTGACTACCCCGCAAAGACAGGGCATTCCCCTATCCACCACCTGGGGACGCGCCCGGCAGCTCTGTAGCCAAAGCCCCTGAAAACCTATTCAGGTGCCGGGAAGTTGAATGTGACCTTGAGGTCAAAGGTCAAGGTAAAGGGTCGCCAAACATGGTACGCTAGGGTGCCACCTTGAGGTGATTAATCCACATGCAAAACATCAAAAGATATCTCAAAAGAGAAAAAAGTTATAGCCCGGAAATGATTGTTTCGGACGGACGGACAGACTGATAACTGTAGGGCGTTCACCAATCTTTGTGGCGGGGCCCTAATTAATGTCTTTCCGAGAAGAAAAGACTTAATTTCCGCTTTACAACAAATACCGGTCTTAAATACTGTTAAATATCTCGTAAATATTATATATAGCATATTCAGGAACATTAACTTTGAAGAAAATAAGGAAGTTACATTGTATGGTAAAAAGTACGGGAAATTTTCCCGCCAAAATTAAAACCTGCCTCCAGATCAAGTTTTTTAAAATTGCTGAAAATCAAAATGGGTGACCTACATATTTTTTTATGTTTATGAAAAGTACATGGAAAAAGACACACTATATAAAAAAATCAGAGCTTTTCATTGGAAAATATTTTTTTAACATTGAAAAGAAAGGATTACTCTGGGATTTTCTATATATTTCAATATAAAAATGTACAATTTTCAAGGCTTATATCTTGAAAATTAGATGGGTGACATATTCTTTTTATTTTAGAAATGGAAAGACTACATGTTGAAAAATATTTTTTCAAAATTACAAGAAAATTTATTGACAACTATTTTTGGGGCCTCTGTGTCATGTACCTCCTTAATAAGATCTCGGAAGTATGTGTTCCTAATGGACAGTTAATGTAGGTATCTTTGAAGTGTTGCACTATCTGAAAAATGGTCAAGTCACCAATCAAACAAACAGATACCATATACTTTAGAGAAGCAATGAAGTTGAACCTAGTAAGCGTTTAAAGTTGATTTTTGATACTGGAAAGTTTTTGTATTTGGCATGAATTTAAACCTCCGCCATAATGACTGAAGTCGAATTTAGGTTTTCCGCAAACAACCCCTAGATAATT
>MJUU01058090.1:21681-32268 GCA_002080025.1 Modiolus philippinarum
ACCTCATCTTTATTTATTAACTTCTGGTTCTAAATTTATACATTACTGTTCTTATTCTTTTTATCATATCTATATTTATAAATCTGGCTAAGCGATATTGCAATACCAATCCCACCTGTTCCCAGTACCACCTATAGTAAATGTTTATAATACTTTTCAACTTCCACAAGGAAACAGAAAAAATAAACCCCGGTCCGTTTTATCAGGACGAAACTGGACGCCATCTTGATTTTCGAGAATCTGAAATTCCTACTGGTCAATAGTCTTCTGCGCAAGCGGACTCCTCACCTGCCCCCAAGAACTATCTTATATAGCTAGGCTATTCCATTTAGTTAAAGAATTGTCATGTAGGAACAATTATAATGTATACTTCAATTTCATAAATGTTTTGTTTTTTATTATCTTGAAGCCATGAGATATTGATATGGCAAGAAAAAATCACGTGCCCCGCATGAGGCTTCAAGCCTATTAACAGCTCTAAAAGATGATCTTCGTGCTTCCAATAAAATATAGTGCGCAAGTTCCTTTCAAAATCGGATACATTTAGTATTTAAGTTATATTTCTTCATTTTCTTGAGTTGAATACAGTGTTGTTTTATTGAAACTTTTATTTTACTGAAAACAATATGTATGTTAATCAAATTACTCGTTTTTTTACTCGTTGCTTATAGAAAATGAATGGCTGTCTTTATATCTGATGGGAAAACACGCCTATTGACCTTTATAAGATGTTTTTATTGGTTTAAAATGAAACATACGATACACACGTCAGATGTGTAGCGATCTATATTTAAAGTTTACATAAGTACACGTGTCCAGAAGCGCGATTAATTTAGTATTATAACATTGAGTTTATTACATTACGTTTATAAATTTTCAAAGTCAGTTACGTATTTATTGTTTTGAGTATCAATTAGTGCTTAATAGATTCAGGGATTGGTGTTCTATAATTATGATTTAAATTATTTATTTAGGTCAAACATGTCCCCATTCACATACAAAAAATCAATAAGTGTGTATTCTTAAAATAGTGTAGTAATCAAAATACAAACATCGCTATTTGTTCGTTCGAATTTTTGCACAAATTATAATTATCAAGCGCAATTTGGCCAGTTACAGCGATTTTAAAGACTGAAAACTTCTTAAAAGGCTCTAACTTAATACATGCAGACGTATGCAGTAGTTCTTTGGATGACTACGAAGTTTTGCCACATGTAGAATTTTAGGGCTTCGAGATTCAGCTCCATCGGAGCTTTGATTTGGTATATATTTATTTCAATAGATAAAGAATCCAGTCACTTCGTTTCACTGGTATTTGAGGTGATCGTTTCGCGGGAAGTCCTATCTCGAAAGTCCCGTATTACCAACAATCACTATTACAGTCAAAGGTACATGTACATGTACCCTGTCTATATACAAAGGGGAAAAAGAAAGAAAGAAAACATTAAAACCGACCCATCTTTCCTTGCAACTATTAATTAACATGTGCACTATCATTACCTGTCAAATCCATTGCGTCTTATTGCTAGTGTCAACGAATTAGAAAATAAACTTTTAATGAATCACGATTTACAATTCAAGCGTTTAATATTTCTGTTTTGACTTATCACCTTAGACTTATAACGGGTATACAATGTTTTTTCTCGGGTGAAAATTTTAGTGTCTAAATTTAAACTTTAGTTCAGTGATATTTTTGCAAATTACTTGAACTCGCAATACATTATTCTATCATTCTTCTTTCTTTTTTATTATTTTTTTTTTCTTTTTGTTGCTGTCAGTTTTCTTTGATTATTTTGTAATTATTCATTTATATAATAAGAATAATAATAAGGTTGTTGTTTGTCTCGTCATTTCCCAAGGAAATGAAAACCTGTATGGCAAACCAAAGTGGACAAAAACGGCTATTTTTAATATTAGAAATTCATTTTTAATATTAGAAAAAACATTTTTATATTAGAAAATCTTTTTTTAACATTAGATTTTGAATATAAGAAATGAAAACAATATTTTTCAATATTACAAATTCATTTACTACATTAATAAATGAATTTCTAATAAAGAAAACGAATTACTAATATTTTAAAACGGCTTTTAAATTTTGTCCATTTTGGCTTGCCATAAAAAATGATATACCTCAGACATATTTCAGGCAGTACTTGCTTCATTTTCTCTTCTCCGACTTTCTGATAGACAAGACAAAGTGGAATGAATGGTTTATTATCATGTATTGGTATTGTAACACACTGCTCCACATACTTCCTGTAGTTTTCATATCCACTTAAAAACTGAATTTCTTGATATTCAGAGAAGTACAAAGAAATTATCTCCAAGTTTTTTACCAGTTCTGTATTTACCCTCTCTGATGTGATTAATGGTTCAAATTCTGTCAAAAACTCGAAATAGATGCCCTTCTGTTTGGAATCTAGAAGTGACCTCACATCTTGTCTCTTATTAGAAATTAACATGCGCATGTTTTCTTCTTGTTTTTTAAGCTCAGAATCGAGGAATTTAAACATCTTGACCAATTCCTCCTGATTTTTTACATATAATTCCACTTGATTTTTCGTTTTCTTTAGTGTTTGCTCGATAATTGCCTTTTCCTGCATTATTTCATCCCGTTTTGCCTTCGCAGCATTTGTAATTTGTATAATTTCGTGACCTTTATGATTTTCATTTAAACAAATGCAGCAAGCCAATTGGTTACAAGTGTTACAAAAACGTTCGAATTTACTGAAATGTTGGGCACAAGACCTATCATACATACTCTGTGTCAATGGTGTAGGCAGAGTGAAAATATGATTACGGTTTAACTGCACATGCAGATGTTGGCAAGTAAAACATACATCCCGGTGACATTTTAAGCATGCTTTTAATATCCCATAGTCCGTTTTACACTCAAAACACTTTCCTGCCATCTTCAAATAACTTCCTGCTCTGTAAAGATTTAAAGGGAAATAACTTGAGAAGTATATTATTGTTACCGTTGACTAATATACATGTACTTAAATATAGGATATGATCATGAATTCTGAATTATTAGCTGGAAATATATTTCTAGTTTTGCTTTCGCCTTTAGTTATTTTGTTGCTGACTTATCAACTCACGATGAGGTGGGCAAAGGAGGGGTTTCTTTAACTTGGTACTTGTTAGTATGCAGCCGACTGGCCGAGGAAACCTACCCTATTCATATACATTTTTTACAAGAAAGACCGAAGTTGCATAAAAAAACAGTAAATTGCGTTTTGCTGTACACGTGTTTCAAGGAGTAACCTCTCGTCAGCAGCATTAAAATCAAATAACATGGAAAGCCATATTTATTATTCAAAAGTTGTAACAAAAGAAGTACTCATTACCAGATAAATCGAAATATGAAGCCAAATCCAGCACCAAGGACATCTACCGAGCGCCATACACGGAATGAAACCCCAGTATTTTTAAAGGGTTAGAATTTTGATAAAAACATTAAATTGCTATAACACGCAAGGTAAAATTTTCATGTCAGATAAGTTAACTTAGAAATTAGTCACATTTATTTGACAGCACCATAGCGTTTCGTCGTTAATTAGTCACATTTATTTGACAGCACCATAGCGTTTCGTCGTTGTAAATAACTAGAGTAAGCCAGAACAAAATCAACAATTTCAGTAACACGTGATTACATTGGTTCGATCGACAAAACAAAGATTACAAAGCTAAACGCACCTATTCATCCGTCTGTCCACCAGAAAGAGGCGTGTCCTGTATGAAAATAGCTTTTGTCAACATTTCTATCTTGGCAGGATAATAATTTTTGTGACAAAAAATATGAGGAATTTCTTGCAGGTAAAATTGTTAAATGAATAAATGAACGATTGATGTGTGTATAATATTTGTTGAAGTATTTTGTTTTCGGTAACCTTTTGTTGTTGTGTTATTAGATAATCAGTAATGTCTTTGTTCAGATATGTTATGACTTACTCTATTCCACTCCAACCCTAACCCAAGCTTTTATTTCGTGACAATGACTATTTTATTTGTGCTATCTATCTTACCCAGTAACCTAACCTAAACCTTTAACCTTATACTTGCACTAATCTTAACCTTAATCCTAAATCTAATCGTCTTACTTTTTGAACCTCTATTATAGAGAGTTACTACCCTTCTTTATTGTTATTCCCGTTTTCTCTATTTGTAACAGTTATCTCCCTTTTCCGGTAACCGTAACCTAGGTTGCTATAACGATTCTATATTCATTTATTATTTTTTAAATTTCATTTGAATTTAATTCTTATATTTCAAACTTATTGGCGTTATCTCCCTTTTATCCAACTTCTAAGCACAACTGTAGTTGCTACGACACCTTTATATTCGTTTATTATTTTTTTTATATTCTACTTTCGAATGTAATGCTAATATTTTCAAACTATTGGAGTAATCTCCCTTTTATCTATCCATAGTTGCTATACTCTATACTTATTTATTATTTTTTTTTTAATTTTCAAATGTTATTCTAATATTCTCAAACTATTGGCGTTATCCAAGTTTTTTGCGAATTCTAACCCTAACCTAAGTTGCTGTGACTACTACATATTAATCTATTATTTGTTCATTTTTGAATTCTATTTTTTATTTAATTTTATACCCTTTTTTCGATTACCATAATTATTTTCTTTTTTCATAACCTAACCACTATGGCGTATGCCTTTACTAAAATTTTCTCGTTTCAGGTCACTCTTCCCTTACATGTATCCAGGTTTGTGACTATCTAAAAGGATAGTCCACATTACCCTCCTTCCTTTTACAATGGGTTGACCAGTCTCATCAGGAAAATCAACTAATCAAATGACTCCTTACAAGAATTAATGACTTATCACAGCCATCGATGCAAATGCCATTCTCCTGATCAGATTTGGTTAGGAGTTCGCTTGTCAGCAATTTCCGAAGTACATCGAAAAGCGGAGTTTACAATGACACACACAAAGAGCCACTCAGAGGATAATCAACAAGATGTGTTTGTGAAACACTTTGCCCCCGGTAGCAACTATGTCTACAATACAAAATTCATGCTAAAATTGCAGTCACTAGAAATTAAGGTACTTAGCCCCATTATATCTATTCAAATATAGAATATCAGACCTCTTGCAATTGTAATAAACATAAAAGCAAAAGCAAAATCTAGATTTTGACTTTTTGACCTCTGTGACCTTGACCTTTGACCTGACCTTAATGAAATTTGCACAATGGTAATTGGCTTTACATGATCAATTTACAGGCAAAACAAGAGATGTTGCCTAACAGCAACCAATCATACTCCCACTCATTGAACTCTGAATCAATAAGGTAAGTGCAAAAAATCATATAGATGCTGCATACGAAATTTGAAATCTATACCTCTTGTAGAAACTGAGAAAAATGCGACGAAAAATTCATTTTTTCACTACATTTTGTAACAAAGTCCACATGCCACCAAACAGGAAGTACACGTCCGACAGGACTCAAAGTAGGATGTTCCTTATAACTAACCATATAGAGGCTACCTACCAATTTTGAAATCAATCCCTCTTGTAGAAACTGAGAAAAATGCGACGAAAAATTCAAGTTTTCACTACATTTTGTGACAAAGTCCACATTTTGTCAAACAGGAAGTACACATCCGACAGGACTCAAAACAAGACGTTCCTTACAACTAACCATATAGAGGCTGCATACCAATTTTGAAATCAATCCCTTTAGTAGAAACTGAGAAAACTGCGATGAAAAATTCATGTTTTCACTACATTTTGTGACAAAGTCCACATTTTGCCAAACAGGAAGTACACATCCGACAGGACTCAAAATAGGACGTTCCTTACAACTTACCATATAGAAGCTCCATACCAATTTTGAAATCAATCCCTCATGTAGAAGCTGAGAAAAATGCGACGAAAATCTTTTTTTCACTACATTTTGTGACAAAATCATACCCCCACTCATTGAACTCTGAATCAATAAGGTAAGTGCAAAAAATCATATAGAGTCTGCATACGAGATTTAAAATCTATCCCTCTTTTAGAAACTGAGAAAAATGCGACGAAAAAATTCATGTTTTCATTACATTTCGTAACAGTCACATTTCGTCAAACAGGAAGTACATATCTGACAGGACTCAAAATAGGACGTTCCTTACAACTAACCATATAGAGGCTGCATACCAATTTTGAAATCAATCCCTCTAGCAGAAGCTGAGAAAAATGCGACGAAAATCTTTTTTTCACTACATTTTGTGACAAAGTCCACATTAAGTCAAACAGGAAGTACACATCCGACAGGACTCAAAATAGGACGTTCCTTACAACTAACCATATAAAGAGGCTGCATACCAATTTTGAAATCAATCCCTCTTGTAGAAGCTGAGAAAAATGCGACGAAAAAAATCATGATTTCTTACATTTCGTAACAGTCACATTTCGTCAAACAGGAAGTACATATCCGACAGGACTCAAAATAGGACGTTATTGATAACTAACCATATAGAGGCTGCATACCAATTTTGAAATCAATCCCTCTTGTAGAAGCTGAGAAAAATGCGACAAAAATCTTTTCGGACGAACGGACGGACAAGGTGAATGCAGTATACCCCTTCTGTATAGAGTGGGGGTA
This sequence comes from Modiolus philippinarum, assembly GCA_002080025.1. Taxonomy (NCBI): domain Eukaryota; kingdom Metazoa; phylum Mollusca; class Bivalvia; order Mytilida; family Modiolidae; genus Modiolus; species Modiolus philippinarum. Next base: position 28,300 of record MJUU01058090.1, read on the forward strand.
TCCCATCACATCTGGTTGAAAAGATAAAGGCAATGTTCAAGTTTTCAAATTTTCACTAAGTGACCTTGATCTTCAACCTAACTAAATTTTTTTTTATGCATTTGTACTAAGCTCAATTAGATCTATTCATATATAGAATATAAAGCCTCCAGCAATTTTATTAATGAGCTACAGAAAAATCTCGATTTTGAACTTTCGACCTCTGTGACTTTGACCTTGACCTTGTGACCTTGACCTGATCTAAGGGAAACTTGCATAATGCTGTTCATATAACCAATATATAGGCCAAATATGAATGTCCTATCACATCTGGTTGGAAAAATATAGGCAATGTTAAAGTTTTCAAATTTGCACTCAGTGACCTTGATCTTTGACCTGACCGAATTTTTTTTAGTGGATTTGTACTAAGCTTCATTAGGCCTATTCATATATGGAATATCAAGCCTCTAGCAATTGTAGTTAACGAGCTATAGCAAAATCTTTATTTTGACCTTTTGACCTCTGTTACCTTGACCTTTGACCTGACGTTAGTGAAATTTGCATAATGCTGTTCAGTTTCATATGACCAATATACAGGCCAAATATGAAGGTCCTATCACATCTGGTTGAAAAGGTATAGGCAATGTCAAAGTTTTCAAATTTGCTTTCGGTGACCTTGACCTTTGACCTGACCCAAATTTATTTGGTGGATTTATATTAAGCTTTATTAGATCTATTCACATATAGATTAACAAGCCTCTAGCAAATGTACTTAACGAGCTATAACAAAATCTAGAATTTGACCTTTTGACCTCTTTGACCATGACCTTTGACCTGACCTTAGTGAAATTTGCCTGATGGTATTTAGCTTTACATGATTAATACACATACCAAATATGAAGGTCCTATCCTATCTGGTTTAAAAGTTATAAGCCAGGTTAAGGTTGCAGACAGACAGACATACATACATACATACATACAGACAGACAGACAGGGCAAAAACAATATGCCCCCGATCTAAAGATCCGGGGGCATAAAAATACAGCTGTACCAAGTGTGAGAAAAAGTTCGACCGGGAAGGCAACACAAGAAGGCATAACCACACATTAAAGTGCGATGTCTACGGTCAATAATTCAATGACCAATCTAGTCTCAAGCGTCACTGTGTTATACACGAAAGACCTGGTACCAAACCTTCGAAGCTGATAATGACGATGAACAGATCCAACACATTACAATCATGAAAAGGTGATGAACCATCTACAAATTAACCTGAAGGCAGAAATTACCAACCACTCCATCATGTTTCTGCACCAGCAACCTATGATAATCATACCAAACCGATCGACTATTGTCTGAAGATTATAAAACCCGACAGTTGTACGTAGAAAACTGTTCTCAAGCATTCGAAATGCACAACAAATAGGAAACCTCATACAAGATCGATACAACTTTGTTTTGGACAATAGCTCCCTCAATAATATTCCAGAAAAGATATTGGAAAACATCAGCCTTCAAGATTAATTTATCGCTCGCATTTATCTTGCAAATTATAGAGACAGATGATATGAGGTACTTTCATGCCAGCTAGAATAATGCGAGATTTCTGTATGTGCCCATGTTAATAAAGAATAAAGATGATGTTCATGTAGCCTGTTCGCGTTTTCGCGTTTTCTCATTTCACTATCTCTAAAGCGAAAACGCGAAATCGAGAAGACGAAAAACGCGAAAACGCGAAAGCGAAAACGCAAAATCGAGATGGCGAAAACGCAAAAGCAAAATCACGAAAACGCAATATGAATTTTACTTCATGTTTCCGAGTTTTCGCTTTCGCGTTTACCTTCTCGATAACGCGATTTCGCGTTTTCACTTTCTCGATTTTGCGTTTTTGCATTTTCGCATTTACGCGCTTTCGAATTTTCGCTTTATTGCGTTTTTGCATTTTCGCGTTTTTGCGTTTTCGTGTTTTCGCATTTTAGCGTTTTTGCGTTTTCGTCTCGGAAGTAAAGATCTAACGCATGCGTCATTTAAAACAAAAATGTGGCCATCTCAATTGAAAAAACTATACAAATATAAGTTATGCTGTGACCAAGTTATAAAACCATAAACTGAATTAATTTTTGAATTGAATTAAATCAGGTGTAATTACTACTCAGACTGTATTTTGCATACGGTTTTTAGACTATTCTCTTTGTATATTATAAGGAGATAAAATGTTATTTTATAGTAAGCAAGTTAAAATTGATGTGCTTTGCTTAATCCGCGAACAGGGAATTACAAAAAGGGGGGATCTAATTTATAAGTGAAAGAAAATTTCGGGGGTACTTCTTAGTAAAACATCAGGATATTCATTAAAAAATACATGATCGTCAAAAAGGGGGTTTCAACCTCCGAACCCCCCCCCCCCCAATTGGATCTGTCAATTGTGTCTTAAATTAAGCATGAGGTCCAGATAGTTTTCAAACAAGAATAGACCGCATTATTTCAAACCCCGTCAGTACCATTTAGTTTCTTGTTTCCCTTTTAAGGTAGATGGGTACTCCAAATTTTTTTCCATAGATTTTTTTTATTTTTGCAGGAAAGTTTCCTTATTATATAAGCTTTGAAATAAAAAAATAAAAAAGGGGGGTCACCGTGCTTGTTTTTAAAATAACTGATATCAAAATAATCAAATATTTCTAATGAATATATAGGGAAAATCGGGTATATTGTTGATTTCTCTAAAACTCTTCCATATATTTTTTTTCTTCTTTACTCATGTGTTAGCCCTTTGAACATACTTTCAAAAAATATAAAGAAAAATGGGGGTCACCGACTTTGTTTTCCATATAATTTGTAAAATGTGAATTTTCATAGTGATTTCTATGTAAATATTTTTATCAGATTATCTCCCTCTTTCAAAAATTGTCTTTTAATTTATTTAATTATCAAGTCACCATTCATCGTCTAATTAGATAAAGACATGTGAAATCAAGTCCATGTAGGTCCTTTGCATTTTGTATTATGGATATAATATTGATTGGTTCATTACATATAAAAATATTTGAATATTTAAAAAGCAGATAATACCATAACAGCAAAAATAACAGATTCAAAATGGCGGAAGACTACCGATCTACCTTAAATTCTGAAACGTTAAAATCATTTTGGAATATATGTGAAAGGGCTATAGAGATAGTTGTACTAACTAAAAAATACATACAAATATGAAAAGTAGTGATCGAGGAGATATGTAATCGATAAAAAAAAACAACATATGAAAAAGAAAGAAAATTAGGTAAATGTAAAGGAGACGACTTTCCATCTTTAGGTTAAAACGACTCAAAACAAAGCATCTAGGGGTCACAGTACGGTCTTCAACACATTGAGGAACCTCACACTATATAGCATGCCCTAAATGACCCCCAAAAAGTAAAAAAAGTGAATAAATCAATGGAAACAAACCACATCCAATAACCCAAAATATCTAGAAACTAAAATTTATAAGAAAACAAGGACAAGCCAATGACCACAATATACCTGACTTTGGACAGGCGCAAAATTGCAGAGGGGTTAAACTTGTTTTCTTGGATCAACCCCCCCATCCCCCACCCCATGTGTTGTGAATGGCTAAAAATAAATACACAAACAGGCTCACAGTAAATATCAAAGGCTATTGGTACTTTGCGGAACGGAACGGAACGGAACGTAGCGGAACAAGCTATGGGGCTCGTTAAAGGGAGTTTTGTTATTTTTACTTAATTATTACTTTTTCTTCATTTCCGATTTTTTTTATGGTGGAATTGGACCTATAGGTTTGTTTTTCAATAATTAGGTATATATTAATAATCCTAAAATTAAATCAATTGGAAAAATGTGGGTGTAAAGACGCAAAAAATGAAACTACAAAAATGCAAAATTTGAAAATCGCAGGTGAACATAATAGAGAATATTTATTAATTATCACCAAAACAATAGTCTTAACTGAATTTTAAAAATCCGATAAAACCG
>MJUU01058097.1:9704-24440 GCA_002080025.1 Modiolus philippinarum
GAACATAGTTTAACATTTGACCCTATGGGAAAGCATTTAAAGATCTTCTCCTCTGAAGGCACAAAGCCAATTGGAACCAAACTTGGTCACAATAGTTGTTGGGTGGTCCCCTTTTAAAAATATGTCCAGCAAGTGCGCATCTCATCCATGATGGCTGCCAGCGGGAAACATAGTTTAACATTGGACCCTATGGAAAATCATTCAAAGATTTCCTCCTCTGAAAGTGATTGGCCAATTGGAACCATACTTGGTCACAATGGTCCTTGGATGGTTCCCTTTGAAAAATGATTAAAAAGATTTTTAAACATCTTCTCCTCTGAGGCCGCAAAGCCAATTTATACCTAAACTTAGAGACAATGATCCTTACATGGTCCCTTCTAGAAAGGTGACCGTAGGTCTGCACCCAATCCAAATAGCTGCCAGTGGGGAATATAGTTTAATTTTGGATCATATAACATCAATGTCTATTAACAAACTTGAAAATGAAACCATTAAACATTTGGATTATTTTGACTATCTATGTCAGCCATGGCCCAGGTGAGCGATACAGGCTCTTAAGAGCCTCTTGTTCCTTAATATTTCTTAATTTTAATATATTTTATTTTTTATTTCAAAAAGTTTAACAGATAGAGGTCAAGTGTGAATTGCAAAAAGGTTCACCATATCAAGATCTACCCAACCTGAAATTTTGAAGAAAATCCAAAAACCTTTGTAAGAGTTGTTGCCCTTTTTCACAGAATTTTCAAATTTTCATATTTTGTTGTCTTTTATTTCCATAACAAGAGAAGATGAGGGTTACGTGTAAATTGATAAAATGTTTGCCATGATGTGGTGACTTCAAAACTGGTGTATAAAACTGTTTGTTGACTGCCATTTTCAAAATGGCTGCCAAAAGATTCTTTTGACGGGAAAATTCAACATTGTCTGATTTCAAAAAAATTTGGTTTCCAAATAGAAATTGATGTTTCGACTTCAAAACCAGTGTTGAAAATTGTTCGTGGACCACCATTTTCAAAATGGCCACCAAAAAAGGCGGGAAAATTCAAAATTGTCCGATTTTAATGAAATTTGATTTCCAAGTGGATATTGATGTTGTGACTTCAAAACAGATGCTGAATATTGTTTGTTGACCACCATTTTCAAAATGTCCACCAAAAAAGGTGGGAAAATTTAACTTGTCCAATTTCAATGGAATTTGGTTTCCAAGTGGATATTTGTGTCACTACTTCAAAACAGGTGTTGAAAAATGTTTGTTGACTGCCGTTTTCTAATGGCTGCAAAAAAAGGAGGGAAAATTCAACATTGACCGATTTCAATGAAATTTGGTTTCCAAATAAATATTGATGTTGTGAATTCAAAACTGATGTTAAGAATTGCTCACTGACCGCCATTTTAAAATGGCAGCCAAAATAGGCGGGAAAATTCAACATTGTCCGATTTCAATGAAATTTGGCATCCAAGTGGATATTGATGCCACTACTTCAAAAGTGGTGTTGAAAATTGTTTGTTGACAGCCATTTTCAAAATTGCCATCAAAAAAGGTGGGAAAATTCAACATTTATTGGATGTGGTTTGTTTCCATTGATTTATTCACCTTTTTGGGACCATTTAGGGCTTGCTATATGGTGTGAGGTTCCTTACTGTGTTGAAGACCGTACAGTGACCCCTAGATGATTTGTTTTGGGTCGTTTAAACCTGGATATGGGATGTTGTCTCCTTGACATTAACCCCATTTCCTTTCTTTTTCATATTGTCCTATTTCAATGAAATTTGGTTTCCAAATAAATATTGATGTGGTAACTAAAAAATATGGTTTTAAAAATTGTTGTTGACCGCCATTTACAAAATTCAAAACTGGTGTTGAAAGTGGTCAGGTTTTTGTCAAAAAACGCCCAACAAAGAAATATAGTAAAACACCATCAGACTTTAATACAGTTCAAGATATTGGTGGTGTTTGAGGTACCAAAGTTTGAAAGACTTAAGTTTAACTGTATAACTTCGATGGCTCGAACACCCAAGGGACCAATGAAAACAGTTCGAGCTAGAGGGGTGTTCGAGTTATCAAGGTCGAACTATGTTCAAATTTGAACAAAGGGACCAGAAAATGGCTTCGAGATATCCATGGTGTTGGAGCTATTGCAGTTCGAGCCATCGAAGTTCTACTGTATTCGATGTTTAACCTGCAGTGAATAAATTAGCTTATCAAAAGTTTTCTTTGAATACCGTATAAGTGGTTATTTTCCTGGGCCACAAATTTCGCGATAAATTTCAAAATTGCTGGACTTCATTTTCGCGGGTATCAAATTTTCGCTAAAGCTTGTCATTTTCTGAATAAAGCGTCTAATCAATTATATTTTGTGGTATGCATTTTTCGTGATGACAGAATGGTCGAAAAAAAGGCGAAAATTAAGTCCTAGAGAAAATAACCACTTATACAGTATTTACATTGAAGTGATTTCATACATGTTGTTGGTCTGTAGGTTGATAATGTTTAGTTGAAATGGATGAATGATTTTCAGGACTTTAGTCCTGCATTTTTGTTAAACCAAACCATAGACATGTGAATACCAGGGAGTTCATTTGTGACCCAGCAGACGACAGCACTTTGATTGGATTTGAATTACTTTTTCATAAAATAACTATTTTTGATATCATATAAAAGTTCAATTTTCATTCCCAAAATCTGTAATGGTTTAATAGTAAGTGAGAACCGAACAGTCAGTCAAAAGAACAAACAATCCATGGACTAAGGCAACATTGGAAACACTGAGAAACAAGACACCACTTGAGATCTGGACAAAAAAGAAAAATGAAGACACACATACAGATGAACAACACGGACCCAATAAAAACCATGGGTGAGATCAGGTGTACCTGTAGAGTAAGCATCTCCTGCTTCTTATAAGACACCCGCCGTGTTAAACATGTCAACTCCGGTAGTTTAATCAAATCTGATAGAGGAAAAACAAAAAACTTTAGTTGTAGAGGGAAAGATCTGTTGTCATCTCGGAAACAGATATCCCGTAACGATCCAGAAGACCGGGATGTCGGCCATAAAACTTCTGTAGTGATGACTTTAAGTTTTATATTCTTCTTTTTAAGGAATTGCTGGGTACACAAGGAGTAGAAGTGTGTATACATTATCTTAGAACAGACAGTAGATTATTAAACAGTGGTCTGGGACATCATCGTTTATTGTTAGCTGCTGTTGATTGTGTTTGGTAAGTACTTGTAAATGTATTTGTAAAATGTAAAATGTTGAAATTATCTTCAGTACAGTAAAATTGCCACATTTGAAACAAGAGGAATGCGATATACCATCACCTTTTAAGGTTAGGGTATAAAAATATTCTCTTGAATTCATTTATGGTTCAATGTAAAAAATTTGTAACAACTACAAAATTAAAAAAAAAGAGGGGTATGGCAAAAATGATCAGAAATTATTTTTTTTAAAAAATTTTGGCAGAGGACTGTTTTTACTTGGAATACACATTCAGTCAATTTTGACAATATGAAAAGAAAGGTTTCTTTTACTATTACATTTGCTAGATATTGATTGGTCAAACTATGTCATATGCTAATATATACAGTGAAACTTGATTTAAGAGGTCACCTGTGGGAAGGAGTCAAACTGGCCTTTTAAATGAGGTTTAATTTATATGAAATATACTACAAAAGGAACTGTAAAAAGTGACCTTTAAAATGAGGTGGCTACTTATTCAAGGTGACCGCTAGGGCAAGTTTGACTGTATTTCATTTAAAGTTGTATATTTAGACATGTTCACTGATGTTCTTTATACCTAGTGAACAATGGGAGATAACTCATTTTTCCAACTATTTACAAAATAATATCAAAATACATTTCCTCATTTAAAAAATTTAAAAAATGAGGATATGAATTCTATGTAGACAAATTGTATGAAGTTTGTAAATTTTTTTGATATTTATTTTAAGAAGTAAAAGTGATAGTTTTTTTTTAGGAAGTTAAATTAAGTGACACTCCAAATGTATATGAAAGAGTTTAAAAAAATATCTTAGTTTTGAAAAGATTTTATGTTTTCAGGAAATATTATGAAAATATCAGTACATGTACATTTAAATTATTTACAAATTTGAAACACAATTATAATAAAAATATGTACATAATTTTGTTTATAAACAGGTGTTCTATCATTGGCTGTTACACAACAGAGGAATATTTCATGGAATTAGAAGGAGTATTTTTACTTATTGACTTATTAGAGGTAAACAATGCTATTAAATTAAGGCTGTGGCTATGAATCAGAACATTACACGAACATGAAACTTTATAGATTTTATTGTCAGAATATGTGTAATATGATAATTATAAAGTTTTTTCCACTAAGACTATAAAATTAAATGAACAAAATCACAAAGAGGAATATCTTTTATCGTGATTTTTTTATTCCTTTATGTTCATTTGTATGAAATAAAAAAAATTTCTTTGTTCCTTTTGTAAACCGTATATAATTTAATTCAGAACAAAGACATAAGTTGTTTGTTTGTAGACATTAAATTGTATAATAACATGTTGATTTGAGGGTAATCATTTTTTTCCACCAAATGAGATCTATAGTTATTTTGTAATATTAGAATAAAATGGCACAGGGAAAAACTTTGATGAAAATAGTTGTGTTTTTTCAAGCAGACTTTGTCAAAATTCATAAAAAAAATTACTTCAAAATATGTTTTATCAATCATATACCTATTACAATTAAAACAAAACAATTGGTAAGTGAAGTTGTGATGCTTCCCTTGAGGATGCTTACCATTAACAAAAATATATAGCAAGTGACAATTATGACCCATTTCAAATCTTAATCAGTTAGAATTTTAGACTTAAATTAATCTCAAGTTGTTTAAAATATAGCAATGAAGAAATAACAGCATTTTGATTGTATGTTTATAGATTTAATATTAATTTGAACTTCACATTCATAATTGACAGTTGTTACCCATTTAAAATCTTAATTCAGTTGCAATTTGAGACTTAAATTAAAAGTTGTCAAAATGATGTGAGTTTTTAAAGTGAAGAGTAAAAAACTCTAGTTCAAAAGTCAATAAATCCAAAATAAATCACTGTTCCTTATAGTATCATTAAAATGCTGTAAAAATGCTCAAAACTCAATTTTCTCTCCTTAAATTCTCTTATCTATTGGAAAGGAACTAAACTTTTTTGCCCAAGTTGGCACTGCTTGGCGGGTGGGGAGCAAGGGAGTGACCTTGATATAATTTTTGTCAAGAATACTGCTTAAGTGCATGCTAGGGGCCTTCTTAATCTCGCTTGAGGAGGAGGATATTGTTCACCTCTGGTTGAAGACCCTCAGGTGACATCAAGATGTAGACAGGAATAAAAGCCTTGTCCTTGATAAACTGGATTTTTCTAAGCATCGTGTGTGTTTTTGTCACATGTATATTCATCCAATATCCTTTCATTTTTCCTAACCAATCAGAATTGTTTATTATCAAAATTTAAATTATTACAGGTCTGTCCAAAAACTATGCACAACATCATCCTTGGATGTTTGTTGGATCTGTGTGAAAACCCAAAAACACAACATCATGTTCTATCATGGAGAGGAAAGGAGAATTGTACAGCTGCTCATCTGTTCTGTGACATTTGGAGAAATGAGGAGAAGGATATGGGTGTCCTCAGAGCTGCTGACGGCTCCATCAAAAACATTGGCAGACCTTTGATGGGAACTTTACAGGAACAGCAAGGAATTGTACCATTACCAGCATCCATACCCAGCCAGTCAATTGTTGATGTTTCTGAGAACATGAGAGCTAAATTGTACTCTATATTCTGTAAAATTGGTAAGTTTTGTGAAGGCATTTTAGATAATTTAAGGAAACTTGAACCTAAAATTCCTGTTCATTTGAAGACCCTTTTCTGTAGAAAATAGTATGGATCACTTTTTTCCCAAAAACAGAGTGAATTCTATTCTAGCCATAAAACAAAATTTAATGTGCCATTTTGAAATTTACAGTGGAAAATATTATAGATTACACAGTCTGTAAGTGACCTAATATGGTATATACCATATATCGGGATTTTTTTAACGTGTGTCTAATTTTCGCTATGTTTGCGGTAGGCAACCATGCACGAATTTTAGCCTCCGCGTAAATTTCATTGCACATTCAGATGCATTAAAATGAGTATAAAAACGTGAGTTATAAACTTACCAAATTTTTCACTGGCCTGTTTTACACCAAAATCGCGAACAAAACCCGATGCGAAAATAACCCGATATACGGTATATGGTCAGTAAATTTCATATTGGGGAAAGCTTCAATATTCAATATACCATATTAGGTCGCTTACATACTGTGTAATGTTTTTATTCTGCCGAATGTCCAGTGCATTGTCAAAAACCATTTTAAAAATGTAATGACATTTATACAGTGACACCATATAATGGCAGTCACTGACCGTATATAAGTCAGTCACCAAATATGGAATATACATGGTCAGCATGAGACTTCTTTCGACCAATCAACATTTCAGGAATTTACTAGAGGTAGGATATTAAAAAAATATGATGAATTTATTATTTGTATTTTTAATAATATTTTTGTCTCACCCGCGACGAAAGTCGCGAAAGCGAGACATAGGCGTGCAAAGTATGACGGCGACAGCGATGGCGACGGCGACGGTGGCGTAAACTCAAGTTTTAATACAGAAGCCTTTGATGTAGGAACTTTATATTTGGTCCATATGTAGCTTACGGCGAACCCTATCTGTCGGACCCAAAATCATGTGACCTTGACCTATATTTCGCGGTCCAGTGACCAGGTTAAGTTTTTTTGCTTAAGTCCATTTCTCAATAACTAGAAGCTAGAAGTCAATAATATTTGGTATATAGCTTGGTCTTGATTAGTACATGTCCGTCTGCCATATGGCTTTTGACCTTGACCTCAATTTCATGGTCTAGTGACCAGGTTAAGTTTTTTTGCTTAAGTCTGTTTCTCAATAACTACAAGCCATAGGTCAATGATATTTGGTATATCGCTTGGTCTTGGTTAGTACATGTCCGTCTGCCATATGGCTTTTGACCTTGACCTCAATTTCACGGTCCAGTGACCAGGTTAAGTTTTTTCGCTTAAGTCTGTTTCTCGATAACTACAAGCCATAGGTCAAAGATATTTGGTATATAGCTTGGTCTTGGTTAGCACATGTCCGTCTGCCATATGGCTTTTGACTTTGACCTCAATTTCACGGTCCAGCGACCAGGTTAAGTTTTTTTGCTTAAGTCTGTTTCTCAATAATTACAAGCCATAGGTCAATGATATTTGGTATATAGCTTGGTCTTGGTTAGTACATGTCAGTCTGTCATATGGCTTTTGTCCTTGACCTCATTTTCATGGTCTAGTGAACAAAATTGAGTGTTTTATTAGAATATTTTCTTAATAACTGTAAGTGGTATGGTAATAATATTTGGCTTGTAGGTTGCTCTTGAGTAGTACATGACTGTTTTAGTGACAAGCAGGGATGGGCGAGACATCTTTTAGGGTCCACTCTTGTTATTAGGAATTTTTCACATGTCATTATTCAATTTGTCTTCTGAAGACATTAACAAAATACAATGAAAATTATACAGATCAAATGAAAATTTAATGTACTTGAGTAGGAATTCATTTTAATGTTCTATTAAGTACAATAAATACAAAAGATTGATGAAATAAAAAATCTTTTTTTTTTTAATCATGCACTGTACTAATTTTGGCAGAGAAATTGAACTATATAGGAGATGAAAACACAGTTAACATTAATACAGGAAGCATTATGCATTTATATCATCAAATACATGATGAACCTCCGAATTGTTTCAAACCCAATATGCAACATTCAGCTACAACCGTATTCCCTGAAATACTAAGTTTTGTCAAATGACATTGACAATTGGAGATAAAAAAATGTTGACAATTGGAGATAAAAAAATGATGCCAGAGGGTCTTGATATTTTTGTGTTGTGTAATTCCGGAAAAAATATGTTTGAATTAAATTTTTTATAAACTTAGAAGTTTCAAAATTTAATGAGACTTACCATCCCTATTTTCAGCAGTAAGTTTAAAACATGACTTCACATTGTAGTGCCTTACAAAATTTAATACTTACTATTTTAAATGGGTATTTTAGGTTTCACAGATTTACCTGGATTAACTGTTGAAGATCATGTGACCTTAGTAGTAATAGAGAAATACATGGACCTGAAGGTATGCTTGAAAAAAAAAACATTCTAATGAAATGCTGAGTCTAACATCTTTTTTGAGTGGACAAAATCAAAATGTTCCTAGTATCAATTGCATAATTGATTGTATGAATATTAAAAAATATGGGTAAAAGTGCTTTGATGGTTTAAAAAAGTCAGTTTTAAACTTCTTTTATTTAAGTTACATTTACATTTGAGATATCAGTATTGTATTTGGAATTTCATTCCATCAATCAGATATTTGATTTCATGAAAATTTTAGAATTCAAAACACAGTTATTCATTAATTAGATACCTAGCAAATCAATGAAAAAATATACATTGTAGTAAATTTTGAACTGGGACAATATTGTAACATTAGAAGGCAAAGCAAAACAGAGATGATTTAATAGTTTTCACCACGAATTAAAGATTTTGTTTTGGAGCCATTAAGTTCTCAAAATAATGAATAAAAATATTTGCATTATATATATATATATATATAAGGATGCAATTTTTTTTTTGCCATTTGTTTTGTTGAGGAACTTATTTCAAAATTTGGGGTGATTGAAAATACAATCTTAGGATACTTACTGCCCTTTCCACAATTTAAGCCAGAGGTCAACAAAAATAAGCATCTATTAACAAAATCCTCAAAACATGGCTTGCAATTCTTCAATGAATATACCTAGAAACACCTGTAAAAATTCCTAAAAATTCACTTTATTTATAAAACTGATTTTGTTTTCAGTTAGGAGAGGTATGGACAGAAGTTATATCAGAGTTACAGATGGAGGGAGTTAGACCTGTCACACCTGACATGGAGGCTATCGAAGCTATATCTAGAGGTATAGAGGAGAGGTCACAGATAGTATGTGGTACACAGATTGAGTTATTAGAAGCTCAACAAAACCAAGATGTTCTGGATGAACAAGAATTCTATGCTGAGGTAAAGATTTATGAAATTCATATTTATTTATTATTTTGGTACTGATCAGATATGAAAATTAAGTAATTGATCAAGGGAGACGATTGGAAATTGATTAAGGGAGACAAATTGACTTTTTTCTCCACTCATTCACAAATCAAGAAATCCATAAAGTGTTGAAGGCCTCACGGTGAATTTAAGATGAAGAAGAACAACGAAAGTGCATGTTTGTACCATGTATTTGTAGAGACTTTGTCTCGTGTGCATTTACTCCGTGTCCTTTTATTTATTATATTTGCTTGTATCATACATTTCAAAGTGTTTTGCTATAGGATCTGTAAGTCTCGTCATGTGACTCACGAGAATCCACGATAAACAGGCAATTCGAAAACGTTTCCAGCCAAATATGACGTCTGAGGATTATGACGTTCAAATATTTGTATGAAACGTCATTTATCTTTGCTTAAAATGCAACTTCCGGGTACAATTTTTTATCCCGGAAGTTCCAAATTTGTACGAGACTAACAGGCCCTATATTTTTGACTGAAATAATTGGTCAGCAGGTGAACTGTATATACTCTGGAAGAGCAGAATTTTGTTAGATTCAACATTTGAATATTGATTTATGTTTTGTTGAATTTATATTTCCTTGAATGTATCAGAGTAAGGATATTATGTTATTCGGGAATCTTCACAGGGGATACGGGTTCATATTCCCTGTCTGTGTTTTATATCCCCTGAGCCGTCAGGCGAAGGGGATATAGGGCACAGACAGGGAATATGAACCCGTATCCCCATGTGAAGCCCGAATAACTTTTATATTCTGCTAGAAGTGCTATAATTTTTCTTTTAAAGGCATTTAAAAATTGTGATTTTGCTACCACGGGGATATGGTCTCATATCCCCTGTCAAGGTAACCAATCAAATTGCAGGATTTACCTGGATATTTCACTTCAGGGCTTTTCCATTAAAATACATGTACCAGGGTCGGAAGGCAATTTTCAACTACCCCCACAACCAAGGATAATGGACAAATATGAGTATAGCAATACCATACAATATTGACAAGAACCAATAGGAATTTTCCTTTTCTGCCTTCCGACCCTGGGACATCCTTTTTAATGGAATAGCCCTCAGCAGAATATTGAATCATATTTTTCATGGTGCATTTTTATTCTCAACACAGTAAATAAAAAGAATTAATGAAAAATTTAGGAAATGTTGAATTGAAATAATTGAACTTTATTCCAGAAACAAAATCGGTATGCACAGTGAATCTTCAGATTTCACATTAAATAAAATTAGAATCTGAAGGAAATTTCATCAGAGATCACACAAAAGTTGAAAGAATGCAAAAAATTCTGGATTTATATTATATAATAAAAAGAATAAAATGTTAACATTGTAAAATTATGCTTCATCTTCAAATACAATGATATGGTGAATATCTAGTAGTGCAACTAAATTTGAAGTTTTATATTGATATGCTGTCATTTGTTTAATTTTAGATCAGAGAAAATTACAGACAAAAAGAAAAACAATTGAGTGACTTCACAGATTTTGTTGCCAGAACATCAAACTTCCAGCTACTAAAGGTAGGTTTATTTTTACCTTCCCCTTAATGAATGGACACTTGAAGTTGTCTCCCTTCATAACATAAATGCTTGAAAGTTCTCTACCCTTACTCTCCTTTTACTGGACCTTTAAAATTGTTTCCTTTCATTGTTTGAATATGCTAGAGTTATTATACCTCCCTCTTTAGCTGGCCTTATATAGTGATCATGGTGTCTGTCTGTCCGTCCATCCATTTGTTATTCTGTCCGCCATAGGGGTACACACTTTTTGGCGACAACTCCTCCTAGACTACTTGGTGAAATTCAATGAAACTTTTACAGAATGTTCAGTATACATTGCCATTGTGCACTATGTATTTAAAATTTTGATTTTATCTTTTTTTGGGGGGGAGCGGGGGTTATGATATACATTAGCTTTGCACACATTTTTCTAGTTTATTGAAAGGTAGAATATGATTTTTAGAGTTGTTTCCCATTATGAGAGCCTGCCACAAAGTTGCATGAAGCCTATAGTAATCAAAAATCTGTCAATGGATCTGTCTGTCCATAACAAAGGCTTTTGGTATTTGGATTGTAGATATATCATTTAAAAGCTGATGTGTCATGTATCATTATTGGTTACTTTTGACCTTGAACTTTGTCTTTAAGGTCTGAATATTGCTTTCTTAATGACAATTTGTGTCCGGGCTATTATTTTTGGACTTTTAGGTAGGATCTTGAAATGTAATTAGATCACTTCAAGGCCATGTGTAATGTACCTTGATGAATGATGTTTGACCTTGAATGTTGCCTTCAAGGTCAGATTATTGCTTTTAAAGACAAAGTTGTGTTCAGGCTATAACTTCTCTGTCTTGTAGGTAGGGTTTGGTATTTTGAATATGGACAGATCACTGTAAGATCACTGTTGGTGACCCTTGACATTGAGCTTTGCACTCAAGGTCAGATTATTGCTTCCTTTAATGGCAAAAGTGTGTCAAAGCTACAAAGCTATAACTTTTTTTGTCTTTCTAGATAGGTTGATAGAACTGTTATATGCACTTCAAGTAAATGTGTCATATACCAAGATTTGTGAACCTTCACCCTAAACTTTGTCCTTAATGTCAAATTTGTGTTTAGCAGCCCACAGAGCTGGCCAACATATCAACTATATCTAGTTGTGATACATACTATGAAATTGTGTCTGTTTATTTCAAAATTGTCTACAAAGTTGTCTTCCTTTGTTATTGGACTTGCTCTCTGTATACTAGAGTTGTGACAGAACAAATATTAAAAATGGTATCAGTAACTTGCTAGCGACAATCAAATTGGTGCATTATATTTATCTGAACATAAATGATTTGTTCTGTAGAAATAAAAAAAAAAGAAATCCATATAAATTGCTTGTGAAAATGAATGAAACAAATTTATTTCTAATCAGTTCTTACGTTTCACAATATTCTTCATAAATCTACAAAAAAATCGACAGACACCAATTTCCAGGACAAAACTGCTGTAATCAAACCAATAAAAAGTATTTATTATTGCATAGAAATGGCTTTTTAATGGCAAAAATTAGATTTCAGGCAGCTAAAAATTGTATGGATAATATGATCTTGTTCGATAAAAAAAACAAGGTGAAGTTAATATCCGGTAATAACGAAATTAATGCTGACATAACGGTCGGTAATTTATTTTGTCGTTGTTGGCATATCGTAGCTACTTATTGTTATGTGATGTACTTTTCTCCAACAATTTAATTAACTAATTAAGAAAATAGACTGTAATTATCAATGAACTGTCAGACAAAATGGCATTCTCTAAAGTATTAACTGTCTGCTAGAGATGATTCGGGAAAAAAAACATGTAATGATATATGTTTAATTTACATGTAGCTCTTATATTAGTTTTTATAATTTGAATTTGAGTAGTTTAAAGTTTCAGATAATTAAAAATGTTTTTTCAGTACCTCTGTCCAGTTTGAATATTTAGCCCTTACATTTGCTCCTACAATTTGAAAAAAAAAATTTATTTCAGATAAATGTAATTTTTTTGTACGAGAAATGATAAAAAGTTTTTTTCAGCAAAAAATATTGATAGTTTGATGACATGGATTCATTTCAAAATGTCCACATAACATGCCTATAACAGAATTTTGATTGAAATTTTAGGGGGTGGTAGCATTTAAGATTATTTCAAATGGGAAAAATAGGTGGGAATTATTTTTTTGTGCTGGATAACATAGAAAAAACACTTATGCTGAAGGAGGTTTTGCAAACAGGTAAAAATTTTAGCTCAGTAAAGATGAATTTTTAAATCAAGTAATTTTTACACTACTGGTTCCTTACATTTCTCTGCCAGTTTGGTTAAAAATAAAAATACATATTTGACATCACCCCATGCTATTAAAGTTGACTTTTTTGTCAGCAAAACATGAAAAACATAAATTTTTGGGAAAGATGGGCATCTATTAATTTTGACTCTTAACTAAAAGAAATTATGAAACTACCAACATTGTTGCTAGCTCACTACCACAGTCAAATCATATTGTTTTTTTTATCATTGTGACAAATGAATCTACATATGTAGTTTTTATAGTCCCTGTACTAACCTTGCTGTAACTTTTGTCAGGGGATATTTCACGGAATGCCAGACTCATCTTTTTACTTTTGCCAACTCACTGTTATGTAGCAGATTCGATACGTAACAAGCGTCCAGTTCCCAAGATTTATATAAGCACAGACACCTCATTGTGACAAATGAATGTAGTATTTATAGTCCTTGTACTAACCTTGCTGTAACCTTTGTAAGGGGATATTTCACGGAATGCCAGACTCATCTTTTTACTTTTGCCAACTCACTGTTATGTAGCAGATTCGATACGTAACAAGCGTCCAGTTCCCAAGATTTATATAAGCACAGACACCACATTACAAAAGGTTATGACAAGAATCTGACAAATCTTTAACCAGTTCCAAAATGTCTGTTTTCTTATAAGACTCACCCAAATATTTGTGATTGTTTGTGCGTTTTATTATTATCAAATTGATGTCTTAATATTTTTTATAATACGGCTTCCATTAGTATGACAGTTATTAATTAACACGTTAATTATATGATGTGCCCCAGACAGAAATGTCAGTCTAAGAATGCAATTTAATTTGCTAACCCATGTTATGTGACACGGAATTCTTGACATGTGACTTTGAAGTTACTGTTATGTGGTCGTACTGGCTACCATAACCTGTCCTTTGGGTTTTCCTATAGTTCTGAAAAGGTGTTATGGTGAAGGGTCATGTACAAAAATAGGCGAGGAAAGTTATCAGAAAGACATGTTTAAATGGTTGCAATTGAGGAAGCTTTAACACACTGTGGATGCACTTTTATTTGTGGACATCAATTTTCTTGGTTTTCATAAATATTGCTATTTCGTGTGCACTTAAATTCGTGGTTTCGAATTCTATCCATTAAAACTATGGAAAAACTGCATTTCATTGGGAACTTAATTTCGTGGTTAAAGTGAACCACGAAATCCACAAAAATTGGAACACCACGAATAATAATACTTTCACAGTAAATGATTTCTTATGTAATGGGAGAGCATGTTTCTCCTACTAAACTCAGTCGAACCTGGGACCTGTTTCACTCTAAATAAATGAATAAGTTCAAGAATTGATCTGTTAGCTCAGTATTCAATTCTACCTACTAGAAAGCAGGTAGGCTTATCCATTACACAAAACACAACTTTGTAGAAGCCAAAGATGACTGCAGGGAGATTTGCTTTAACCAACAATGTCAAAGGGATTGTAGATATGCATTTTGTCAGTCTTTCCATCTTTCTTTCCATCACAGATGTTTTTCAGATTTTTTTTAAAAAACAGTTTTTAGTTCGCCTCAACGAAGTTGAGGGGGACTATTGGAGGTCAGCATCCCAGCAAAATTAGGTCACTTTGGCCTATATTTTCCGCTTGAGTGACTTACATTCAAGTTTATGTCCGAGTTCAGATCTCAGTCACTGTACATGGTAGGATCATCTAACCTTGCA